>SCDY01000193.1:45000-83629 GCA_004143825.1 Drosophila micromelanica
TCCAAAATCATGCCCAAATGTACAACATTTTTGACATGTAAATCTCTCGAAACCTTAGTTCCAAATTTTCGTGTTTAATGGAATTTTAACCATGCGTTTTTCAAGATCATTATTTTGGAGAATTTTTTCCTAAAAAAAAAAAAAAATTTAGAAGTGCAAATATTTTTAATCGCTTGTGCTTGGTAGAACAAAGAACAGCGTTAAGAGTGATTTTGAACAGTAAATTTAAATATTTGAATTCAAGTAAATTTGCAAGGGTATTTAATCGTCGACATCTAGTTGCTTTTTTTGGTCATTTCATGCCCAGTCATTTTTCACGCTTGAGTGTTTTTTAATGGCAACGTGAAAATGATTTTGCCTTTTGGTTCTTTTATTTTTATATTTTATGCTTTGCCTAAACGTGTTAAAAGCGCAGAGCATAATCCAATTAGTACTTAACTGTGTTTTTTAACTTTTTTGTGGCTTACAGAAATACAACATAAGCACGGAAAAATGCGGAGACTTGACAGTAATAGTGCAGGTAAAAGTACAATCCTTTGTTGTAGTTTACAAAATATCTAAAATGATTAATAATTAATTTTCAGGGCGATTTGTCGCAGCAGGAGAAACGTGCTGTATTCATTACAGTGCATGATTTGGGCTGCAATCGTATGTTAAACAGTGTCTCATCCACATGGTTTCGATATAATGCGACATTACGTATACGCCGCATTTGGCAGATAATTCGTTTCAGGAATTTGTGAGCAGCCCATGCATGACGGAAATCAAGGAACGCTCATGTTTCATACATGTGGATGTGCCCGGGCATGCGGACAATGCCGATGCACTATCCGATAATTTTCCCTTTCCATCGCTGCAGTCTCTGGGCGAAGATTTGGTTACGATTCTGGATTACTTGCACGTAAAATACGTAATTGGTTTGGGCGAGGGGGCCGGCGCCAATGTCCTGGCACGCTTTGGCCTCGCCCATCCCAGTCGTGCGTTGGGTCTTATCCTGATCAATGCCACGGGCAGTGCAGCTAGTGTTTTGCAGTCCTTTAAGAGCAAGGTGCGGTATTCAGAGTCCAATTTGTAATTGATATATATGTATTGTACTCTTTCATTCTTGCAGTTCATTAGCTGGAAAAGCGATGAGGTGGCCCAATCGGCTGAGAGCTTTCTGATGTATCACAAGTTTGGACATGTAAGTAGTGGCCGTTACAGTTGCCACCCCCTTCCTTGTTGTAATATGTGTCCCCCTGTGTGTGTGTGTTAGTGTGTTTGTGCGTGTGTGGGTTGTGTTTCGTAAATCTCAATGTTATATGTATTCACTTTTTTCTTATTTTTGTCTATTTTATGTTGTGAACTGTTTTACTTGGCACTGCAGGTCATGGAGGTAAACAGTTTTACAGTCTAATAAACGAGTCTCTTCAGCCCTCTCTTTAGCTCTCCACTTGATACATCGCTATATAGTCTTCGAATATATGAACTTTATATAAAATTTTCTCAAGCATCTATAGCTTTAGGTCCTTTTTAAGCATGTGTATTTTTGTGTTTTATTTTTAATAATTTTTTTTTAAATTTTTCTTTTAGACCTCGGTACGTAGAACCTCAAGCAAGAAATCGGCCAATATGAAAATACAAAATTATCTTACATTTTTATAGTCCACCATTTTATGTTGCATGCTTTATTTTTTGCATGTCGCTGTAGTTTTGTAGCAGCCAGCTTTATGTTGTAGCATTGCCACAAGTTAAATATTTTCTAATGCAAAAACGTTCTGCTTACTTACACTGCACAACAAACAAATCGACAAAATTATAACAAATCATGCAATATAGCAAATTGTTGGCGAGAATCCAGATAAGGACAAGATCGTGGCCGAATATCAAAAACGTTTGCACCGCTCTCTAAATAGCAAGAACGTGGGACTCTATGTCAAGGCTTTTATGAGGTATTAAAATTATAATATTTATTCTGTTTTCACATTTTTAAGTTATTTTCATTGCTTGCAGTCGTAAGGATCTGACGCTCAAAGGTTGCAAAGTCGATGTCATATTGATAACGGGCATGCTCAGTCCGTATGCCTCTATGGTGGAGAAACTGCATCGCGATGTGGAGAAGGAACGCGTGACCATTTTGAAAATTGAACGTGCTGGCGATGTATTGGCTGATGCTGTGAGTGAACTAACCGCTTTTATTCAGGCCAATTAATAAACCTTAATGCTTACGTTTTGCAGCCCTCGAAGGTGGCTCAGTCCATACTATTGTTTTGCAAGGGCCAGGGACTACTGACATCGATCGTAATGCCGGGCGTGGATCGCGGGCGCTCGTATTCTACTGCAAGCTCGGGCTCCTTTGAGCGCCGTCTTTCGCGGGGCGTTTCCATGGAGGACTACGACAAGCCCAACATAAGGCGCCTCAGCATTATGAACAGTGAGTCGCCCAAAAAGGATTAATCTACAAAATCTACAGACACCGTTACACGCCGCGGCAGGAGCAACAGATTCAGCGCTGAGTATAGTGTAACAAAGTTAAACATTACGCATATTTAAATTAATTACTTAAATTAGTGACAGCAGGCGAAAGTGTTTTAATTTGTGAAACTAGTTGCCAAACAATCATTCATTATGCAATCGTATTAACCAATTAGCCAAGTGGACATGAATTTTAAGCCAAATTTTAATCAACAACGTTTGAAATTGATAACAAATAAGAAATTAATGTACTCTAATCGGCCGTGCCCGACTCGTAGATACCCTGTACTCTGCTCTTGGCTAAGCAAACTTTTGAAAACCTTGTCTATTGTCTGTCCGATATTGATGAAATATTAATGCTCTTATAAAAATATATATGATATTCAATTCAATATTGGGAGAAAAGGGACGTGACACTCAAAAGGTGAAATATTCTTGATCTGTGTATACTATACAGAATCTTACATGAAAAAATTTGCTTATCCTTTGCTGTAGCCCCTATAGCATATAGTATAAATTCATCAAAAATCGATATTTTTCGATTTGGCCAAATCAAATTGGCTGATTTGACCGGGAATATATATGGCTCCATCTGCCTAATATATACATTTGCACAAAACCAATGAGCCCTTTCTATTTTGCAATGCGTACAGGGTATCAAAAGAATAATTCACAAAATTACTAAGAGTATTATGTAATTCCCAACGACCCACCTGTAAAATCAAAAAGTCAAACGATCATATCTCAATTTCCAATTGTTCGACAAATTTGTAACTAACTAATTGCTATATAAATTATATGTACAAGCAATTATCTGTGTAATACCTCCGATTAGTACTGTACCTAAGCAATTGAAAACTCAAGTGAACAACTAAAACACTCCCAGTTTAATCTTGTTTTCACTCTATTTTTTAAAACATGTATTTTCAAATAGTCGCAAAGAATACTGTTTTTAATTAATAAAAAATTATATACATTTGTTAAATAGTGTAAGTTGATAGCACCACAGCAATAAGCTGATTAAAGTATTTATTGAAATCAATCAGGCACACAAAATAAGTATATATATATACATATATATTGTGTTTAATCAAATTAATAAAGCAATAAAAAAAAGTAATGAAAATTGTAGTGGCTAAGCTTTTAGAGTTTTTCGTAGTATAACGTTGATTAATATTGGCTTTACACTGTCAAGCAAATGCTTTAGACCTCAATTTCAAAAATTAATCCAAGCACTCAACAATAGTTGTAGCCACCATTAAACAATAAAGTTTAAATTGGAAAATAAAGATATTTATTCAATGTTTTGAATTGCTTATAACGGTTTGATTTTTTATCATGATACAGGGTTGTTTCCATTTTTTATGTTGCCATAAACATAATACATATTTCAGCAATTAATGATATTCGTAAAATATGGATAATTGAATGTCTGTATATATGTAATTTTGTCACTCTTCTTGTCTTGCATATTTGAGCATTTAATAATATTTCTTTTAGTAAGTTAAAAATACATTTAAAATGTTAATTTTTACTGCGTGTAAACGGGACTACTCACTTAGCAACATGTTGCCTTTACATTTGCTCATAACAACAGTTGCTCATTAAGGTCACACTGGTTTGCCGGTGTTGCCAGATCAGTGCTTTTGCAACTCATTTAATAAAGAATAAAACACTCGCGACACAAAATGTTATTATAGAAAAAAAAGAAAACTAAAATACTTTTATTTAATAGTAAAGAGGAGGTTCTCGGAGAAATTTCACTTTAACCGCATCTGCATGGACGCCCCGCCGCCAACAAAGCCACCACGAGGCGTTAAATATGGCAAGGATGAGGTATATTTGGGCAACGCAAAATTTAAATCATTTAATAAATCCTATATTGTGCAAATAATAAACGAAATAATGAAGTGTGTAATAAATCCATGAAGTGAACACTACGCAGTGTTACGTATTTCTAGCCAAAAAGCCGCTTGGCTAAGAGCTGATGACGACACCTGCGTTGATGCGGGCTCTTGGTGCAGTTGTTGTTGTTATACCCATGAAAATGTGTAAAAAGGGTATATTGGCTATGTGCAAGTGAAGTACAAAAAATTATTTAAACCGTTCTGATATTGTCTAAGTCCCTTTATCCATATCCGTTTGTCTGTATGAACTTTTCGACTATAAATTATATTATACTATACGAAGTAAAGGCTTATACTTTTATTTCGATAAATATCGATATTGAGCTATGGTTTGGTTTTGGATTTTGTATATGAATATGTATTCATATTGAACTGGGCAGTTGCGTTCAGGGTATCTTCCAGTCGGGTACACCCGATTAGGGCAATCTGGTTCGATTTGCTGTTTTTATACGCCTCTTTGAAATTTGATAAGTCGCGAATTGAAGTTTCGTTGGGCGTGTGCGCTCTTGTGCTTTGTTTCTTTCAGTCGGCCGGCTGCGGCTTTCTGGTCAACGTCATCAAGTCGCTGGGCTTCAGCGAGACCACCGAGGAGCGCCAGAAGGAGAAGCAGAAAATCGAACAGGAATTCAAGCGTTCCGATCTGCGCCTGAACGAGCTGGTCTCGCGCCACGATCAGCAGCTGACCCAAGTACTGCCACTGTTCAGCCAGGTGTCTACGGAGGTGACGGCCAGTCGGGAGCGCATCCACGCTGTCAAGGAGAATCTGGGCGCCTGCAAGCGTTTGTTACAGTGCCGTCGCGATGAGCTCAAGAAGATGTGGACGGACGCAGTGCAGCACAAATATGTGCTGGAAATGCTGGAGCAAATGTGAGTAAATCAAATCAAGCCGAAATTAAATAATAATAGCTTATTATCAATTGAAGTCAGGAGCTGCGCAAAGTGCCTCAACGTGTGGTCAGCTACACGGCGAAACGTCAGTATTTGCACGCCAGCAAGGCGCTGACCGACGCCCTGACCACGCTCAACGGATCACTTGCCGGCGTGGAGGGGCTGGCCGACCTACGCACGGACCTGCAGGCGCGCCGCCAACAGCTTTATCAACGCCTGCACGAGGAGCTCGTCACGCAGGTGTACAAGAATTCGGCCAACGAGGCGTTCCAGCGCAGCAATTCAAGTCGCCTCAATTCCAGTTTTACGCGCGGCATTCTCGCACGTCGCTCTACGGATCGCATCGAGGCGAATGCTCGCGTGCGCAAGGCCCTGAGTGAGATGGCGCAGGGCTTTGAGCTAGACAAGGCGGAGATTATCGAGGATGCTGATTTGATTGATCCGGAGCTGAGCATGAACTACTTTATTGCCATCATTGTGGAGTGCTTTGGCATGCTGCACAAGGTGCCCGATTCGCTGGAAACACTGCGAGTGCAAATACAAACGGAACTCTTGAACGTGGTGCGTCACACAACGCATCAGCTGGCGGCGGGTGGAGCGCTCCAAGCTGGCACTGGCAACAGCAATCCGCTGCTAACATTGCTCGAGATTATATTCAAGCAGTTCAAAGCCATTGCCAAGACCCACACGTTGCTGCTAAAGAACTATTTGGCCGTGGGCCAGAAGTATACCGTTGTGGGTCCTCAGCCCTACGATCTGACCGACTTCTGGGCACAGGCGCAGTCGGTGGTAAGTGTAGTGTAATTTATAAGCAACTGCTTAGTTATTAACGATTCTTTATTTCCCAGTTGCAACTACTTCTCACGGACTATTTGGACATACAAAATGCCGCGGCGGATGAGGGTGCTTCAACGGGCTTTGTGGAACCCATAAACAATATAAATTCTTATTTTTTAAGGCGTAAAGTTCCAAGGTAAGTTCTTTGTTTTTACTGTTAACCGACACACACTTGAATTCCGTCACTTATCATTTTGTAGCACCAAAAAGTCCATGTTCAAATTTGACAAGTCCTCGCACATAGCCAGCAATGTGAGCAGCAACACCAACAACAATGCACACGAGCCTTTCAAGGAGCATCGACGCAATGCCTCGGACGCCTCGGTCGATGACAATTTGGCCAGCAATCTGTTGGGCAGCGGTAAAGGCTCCATGACTGGCATACTGCCGCACGAGAAGAAACAGCGCGACAAGCTGTTGATATGCACGCCCGATCAGAGTGTGATCACCAAGGTGTATCTGCCACTAATGGGTTACATACAGGAAATTAAGAACTTTATGAAGTGCAAGCCGGGGTAAGCTAACAATCCCATAACGAAATCTTTTATAACTTTCTATATATTTTAAATCTCAACAGTCAACCATGCAGCCTGCATGACTTTGTGGATAACTATATTAAGGACACATTCCTATCGAAGGGTCACAATCGTAACTTGCAGCTGACTATTGAGTCGCTTTCCAAGAATCAGGATGCCTGGCGTGCAATTATAACGCCCGAGGAGATGAAAGCCCTAAATTTAAGCAGGCCACTGTTGCAGTCTACCGTCATGGTAGAGCGTCGTCTGGTGGAGACAAAGAACCTGATAGAGGACTTGCCCTGCTACTCGGAAGAGCTGCTCAAGATGGTGTGTGCGCTACTCAAGGCCTATCGCGAGATATGCCAAGCGGCCTACAGAGGCATTGTGCAGCCGGATTCGGAGGATAAACGCATCTACAGTGTGGCTTGGTTAAAGGATGAGGATATAAGTCGATTTTTAAAGTAGTTATGTTGTTTCCAGTTCTTAATTGATAACTAACTTGTTGCTACATACTTGATCTAGAACTCTGCCCAATTGGACGGATCTGAAGACCTCCAGCCAGCGTGCACGGCACACACGCAAACTGCAACGCGGCAACTTTGAGCCGTCCGAGGAGGAGAGTCCGCTGCAGGTGCAGCAGCGCAATATACGCGAGGCCGAGATGCTAACCAGCAATCTGGGCGAGGGCGGCATTACGCAGCAGGAGATACTGGCCGATATAAGCGTGCTCAAAGAGCTGGCTATACTGCAGGAGAGCATGGAATGGTTCTCGTGTCGCGTCTCCGAGTTTGCCAACGAGCTGCGGCGCCCGCTGGTCAACGGTTTAAATGCGGCAGCGGCGGAGTGTGCGGCAAATGTGGCCATCAAGGATGGAACCATTAAAGTAATGACCAATCTGGCACTGGAATTCGACGAACTGGCCAATACGTGTCTGTTGGTGCTGCATCTGGAAGTACGCGTGCAATGCTTCCACTATTTGCGTTCCAAATCTAGCGTTCGGACGAACAGCTACGTGGGCTCCAAGGATGATATACTGGAACCTGATCGTCAGGTTCTGGTGCTAACGAAGCGTCTGTCGGAAATGGACGAGGCATTCAGTGCCACACTGCATCCGCGCAAGACAAGGGTGTGTACAACCTTTTAGCACAATAATCCAAACAGGATCTTTCTCTAACTATTTGGTCTTCCCATTTTTAGTATATTTTCGAGGGCTTGGCTCATCTGGCCGCACGCATACTTATACAGGCGTCCAACTACTTGGAGAACATCGATCAGATCACCGTACAACGCATGTGCCGCAATTCCATTGCACTGCAACAGACGCTGAGCAACATAACGGCGTCTAGGGAGATTGCTCTGGATCAGGCGAAACATTTCTACGAGCTGCTCTGCATGGAACCGGATGTAGGTGCTCCCGTAGTAAACTAAGAGTTCTATCGTTAAACATCTCTCTTGCTCTTTGCAGGAAATTCTGAATGCTCTGCTCGAGCGCGGCACACAATTCTCAGAGATGCAATTGCTGAACGCATTGCAATTGTCCTGCAAGTCCTGTGGCGTAACAGATGCCAATTTATTGGCCTCCTATCAGCAAAAACTATCCGATATACTGGGCGCCAAGCCTTCCAAGGGCGTGGTTGTTTGATAGTTACAAGCAAGAGTGTTACACGTATTTTAAATAATTGCGCCTTGTCTGCCCACTCAACACCCATATATCAATAATAGTTTTTAATGTGTAAGTGCAAAGAGTATGCTAATGTTAAGCCGTAATTGATTATAAATGTTTTGAACATGTTGGCATGCACTTGGTGTTGCGATATAGTCCTTTATATACTTATATTCTAAAGTTCTTGAACAATATTGTAATATGGCTTATACACAATAAACTGAAAATTGTAACAACGAAATTTAAATGGAAATTTAAATTGGGAAAAAGCATCAAGCGAGGAGCAGTTGTCTGAGGAGCAACTCTGTTAATTCAACATCAACTCAAATGGTGCAGTTAGAATTTAGTTCTGTTTTTTGGCAATCATTTGCCAACACTTAGAATCCATTGCCGCCTGAAGTCACAACAGCCGCAAAAATAAATAAAAAACAATGCCCGAGCACGTTGAACCAAGTCCAAAACTGAATGTAAGCAGCGAGATTAAGTCACCAACTTATGATTTAACCAAGTTTCGTCTCAAACGCATACTAAACAACAACAGCAAAAGCAAGAGTATTACATTACTCGGCACTTTCCCGGACTTATCGGAAACTGATGCCGCTATTGTTGTTTTCGAGAAAAATGGTAAATGGTAATTTAGGTATTGCTTTTTAAATATTTATGCATTTACGTATGCTATAGCTTATCGCGAGAGTGATGTGGCAACTGAGGTGCCAGCTGAGAAGGAAACCGAGTCGGAACCGAAGCCGAGCTACTTTAGCACCGACTTGAAAGTACGCACCGATTTTGTAAACAATATCTACGCCAGTTTTCAGTGTGTGCCCACCCAGGAGCTGTGTGGTATGTTGGTGAGAATTATATAAATGTATCATCAGTTACCAATTACTTTTCCCCCCTTTAAAAAGCCGTCAAGAGCACCGTGATTTATCCGGCCACCGACAAACACATTGAGAAATATTCCATTTGCCAGAAGTACCTTATTAATGAAACACCCGATCTCTATGAGTCCATCACGTTGCCCTATATCTGCTCAAGCCAATTCTCGCTGGACTGGGTGTACAATATACTGGAGCACAAGCAGGAAACGGAACGCATTGTTTTCGAAGATGAGGATGCAGAAAATGGTTTTGTTTTACTGCCGGATATTAAATGGGACGGACGCAATGTGGAGAATCTGTATTTGCTGGGCATAGTGCGCCAGCGTGATATCAAATCGTTACGTGATCTCAATGCCAGCCACTTGCCGTTGCTGCGCAATTTGCGCCAGTCGGCCAAGCACGCAATCCTTAAGCGCTACGGCGTAAATCCCAATCAGCTGCGCATGTACTTCCACTATCAGCCCTCGTTCTATCACCTGCACGTGCACATCAATCCGATCCGGAATGATGCGCCCGGTATTTGGTGCGAAAAGTCGCATATGCTGGACACGGTCATCAGCAATCTGGAAATGGTGCCAAACTACTATCAGCGGGCTAGCCTGCCATTTGTTTTGTACGAGGGCAACAAGCTGTTGGACTTGTACGACGAAAAGTTGAACGTGCGCAAGGCGGCATCGCCGGAGGAAGAGGAAGCACCCGAAGCATTTACGGACGAAGAGCCAGAGGAGGCGCGTCAATGCAAACGCATCAAGCTGAGCACGCCGGAAAAGGAGGCCAACGAGAGCTCGGAACTCATTGCAACACCGTGTGCCTAAGCATGCACCCAAGTATTAAGCTCTACGTTATCAATTGTGATTTGATGGAATAGCAATAATAAACGTAAAATATGCTTACGAGTTTTGTCAGTTTTTGCCTTCTTTATTTATTTATTTATTTAATAATAGTGTCGCTATGTCTGTTGTGTATTTTTGTTGTAGTTGTGGCTGATTGATGCTACGATCTCTGTATTTTGCTTTTGTTTTGCTGTATTCTAATATTTGTAATACGTTGAAATACATTCACTGCCTTTGGGGATTTTTGTTCTTTCGTCTTGCTCGTTATCAGAAATTGATATATGCATCAATAAGAAATCATATACGTATATTTTGCTTTGCGCCTAAATGCTATTTTTGAAATAGGTCGAGTTTTGTTTTTGTTTTTTTGGATTTATGTGGCAGCCGCCTTTGAAATGTTTATAGGTTTTTTTTATAATTTGTTTATAGATTATAGATTTTCTAGCGTTATATTCGAGAATGCCGAATTCGATTCGGAATTGTCGAAGGTCGTGCTAAGCGAATGCTTCGATTTTATAAGCTCGTCTCTGGCTTACGAGTTACAGCAGCTGTTTGTGTATGTGTGTACGTGTATGTACGTGTTGTGTGGGTGTGTGTATGTGTGTGGGTGCGTGTATATGTGTATGTGGGGATGTAGGATACACGTCGGAAATCTCCAGCCTGGAAGCCTTGTACAACATCATTTAAATATACATACATACATAAATATTACTTCAAATACATACATATATATGAATGTATATATATATATATATATGGATATATACATACGCAATACATATATATCGGTATATAAAAATAACAAAAATAATAGTAGCAATAAAATCGTAGTGTGTAATTTTTTCATTCCATTAATAAAAACAATGCGCACCCCGCCGGCTTTGCCCGAATACTTTCATCGTCTTCAATTGCTGTGACTGTTGTGGATCGTCGTCGGACCCTCCGAGTCCCCCTGCTCCTGCGGCACATACATAACAGCAGTCGCAGAAGCAGCAGTAGCCGTAGCCGTGCTGGGCGACGTGTTCACCGACATGCTGGTCGTCATCGTTTTGTCCGCATCGGAAATGGACCAATTGCGCTCCAATTGCTCGAGTGCGGCCATCGTTGCCGTTGTGGTGACACCCGCGCCCGAGCTCTCCGCGCCAGCGCCATCGCTTAGGACGCCCGCACGCAGCGTTTCCTCGAGCAGGGCCTGTATCTTGTCTTGATCATCCAGATGCACAAAACCCAGGCGCACCAGTTCGCTGGTCAAATCGGCAGCGGTATCCTCCTCGTTCACCTGACACGTCAGCTGCCGATTCATTTTATCATCCATGCGCAACAGTATTGTCATCAATATGTCGTTGCTGTCCTCCTTCAGTTTCTTCACGCTGCACATCATGTTCACAATGCGACGCGACTCGGTGTCCACCGGCTCCGGCGTGGCCGATTTTACCGAGTCGGCGCGTTCGGGTGATGCGGCCCGCGAACGAAAATGAGGCGGCTTCTTGCCGCTGTACGTGATCAGCGGATAGACACCATATTTAACATCCTCGACAAACTTCTCCAGCTTGTCGGCGCCCGGCACATCCGACAGTCGAAACTGGCGCTCACTTCCACCAGACATTTTCAGCTGCGCCATAATCACGTCCGGGTGATTATAGCGCTGCATCAGCCCATCGAAGGCCGTCTCCGAAAACATGGTGCGATTGGCGGGCGAGAAGACCAGACAGTGGGCGGCCAGTAATTTTAGTGCGTGCACCTGCAAGGATTACCCAAATTTTTTTAAATCTTATGTTTTGTGTTTATGTTTAAACAAAGTGGGTGGTACAGAGAGTTTGACCGAAAAATGCGCCATACTGCTCCACACTATTGATAATTAAATAAATAGTATATTTCTATTTAATTATACAAAATAATTTTTAGATCATATTATAACTTACGCATATAACAAACTATTTATCTGAACTATTTTATCTGAATAACTTTTTCGTTCTGAAAGATCATTGTATAACTAATATATGTATATGCGAAAATTTGATTAATATATGACTACTAAATTATATTACTCTTAAAATAGTTAGTAACTGTGAGCGTTCCTTTGTTTGTTAGGTAGGATGATTGAAATGGTATTTAATCTTCGATCTATCCCAATATTTTAAAACATATTTATATCGGTCGTATGGTTTTTAATTAAATATAGCCAATATCACAAAATATTAGCATATTTTTTGTGAAGAATAATTGTGGCTATTGTAAGATAAAACAAGAACAAAACAAAATAACTAGCTGAAAGAACTAATGAAATACTTAAAATGGATTACTTAGATTTTATTTATTGTCTCCATCTTCACTCACCTCAAAGAGCAGTGGATGAAATAGCAAATCGCTGGCACTTGGTCGATCCTGTGGCTGTGGATTAAGGCATTTCTGTATCAGATCCCGTTGCAGATCATTGTCCAGGCTGTTGATTGTGCGTAGTATGGTCTCCTCGTTGATGGCAGTCGATTCGCTGTTGCTGGACTGGGGCTGTATCTCCAGCGCGGCCATTTCCAAGGCGCACATCCCAAACGCATAGATATCGACGGCGGCGGTCAATTGCTCGGCGGCGCCATATTCAGGGGCATGGAAATAATGGGCGCCACGTTCGCGCTCCCGTTCCGGCAGCGGCTCCAGTTGATCGAGATGCTGATGCCGCACGCTATAATGCACCGCATCCGGCACCACAGAGCCAATTTTGACCAGACCATTGTGCTGTATGAAAATGCTATCACAGGTTAGATTGCCATGAATAATGGGCGGCGAGCAGGAATGCAAATAACTGAGCGCGGACAGGATCTGGGTGCACCAACGGCGCCACGACTCGAGCGGCAATCGCTTGGCATTGCGCTTGGTGCGTTTGAGGAACTGTTTCAGCGAACCGGACGACATGTACTCCGTGATGAAGATGACCCGCGGTCGCTCCGCCTGCTGTGTGTCCGTCCAGTAGCGATGGAATTTTACAATATTCTGATGGTCTAGTTGCAGCAGATTATCGAACACCTGACGCATCTTGTCCTCCTGCGTTTTGAGCTCCTGCAGCTGCGCGTATTGCACCTCATTCCAAACGACCTCAACGCCCTCCTCGGTGTCCATCGCCAGATGCACACAATCGATGCCGGGCACATCGCGCTGATCGACTTCCTCGCGTCGCTTTAGCCAGCGTCCGCATGGCGACTCCTCCAGTATTTCGCTCTCATCCTCTGAATCATCACCAGATTCGCGCGGCGATGAATCCACGGCCAAATTGCTGACGCCTCCATCGCCTCCAGTTGTTGTTGTTGCTGCTGTTGTTGTTGCTGCTGCTGTTGTTGTTGTTGTGCTGCTGCCCGCTGCAGCTGTAGACGCCGGCTGGGCCGCAGAGCTTGTTGGAGCCGTTGCCGCTGCGGTCGTCAGATTTTTAACGCCGGCGGCACTCGTCGGACTCGGATTAATTGCATTTGGATTCGGATTGGGATTCGTTTCATCCACGACGCTACCGCTGCTGCCGGCATTTGCTTGGCTATTTGACATTAGGGCGCGGTCCTCGTTTGTTGCTCACAAAAGCAGTTAAACCGCTGTTGTTGTTGTTGCTCTTGCTGCTTGTTGTATTTGTTGTTGTTGTGTGTGCCGCTTGTTTGTTTATTTCAAAGTTCACTATTTGCCTGAAATCGTTGAAATCGTGGCTTTGTGTGTTTATTCTCTGCTCCAACTAAGTCTGCCGCTGCCACCGTCGCCGCACCGCCGCCGCCGCTGCTCCACAGCCGCAACTTCTGCCCACACACTCACACACACACATACACACACACAGGCACACGCACACACAAGCACGCACTCTCCGCTACCACCCTTCTTCTCACGTACACTGCCTCTGCCTCTTCAACCGTTGTTCAATAACACACTCGGTATTTGCTGAACCTTTTTCTTGGCTGTTGTCGTTTGAGTGCTCGTCTGCAAATGCCTTTTAGTGCAGCGGCTTGGTCTATTAACTAACTGCGTTTATTGGTCGTGATGTGTAGCCGTTTTGGCTTGTTTAGGCGTTTTTTTCACGCTTTTAAAACACCCAAAAAATGTGAGTAAATCGATGCATCGATGCTATCGATAATAATTGGCCGATGTATCGCCGTAACGATGTTTTGCGTGCAATTTCAATCATGACAACCATATACTTCGGAGGTTGCATCGTCGACTATCTAAGTGACGTCACAAAAAGCGAGAATGCACATATTAACAAAAAAACACAATAACAAACGTGTGCACATAATTTTCCATAAAATATATATATAGAAAACCTTTTAAAATTTTTTTAATTTTGTTTGTCCCGGTGTATAGTAAGTCATGGTTCATAGAGGTTAAATCAACTATCAGCCCGGTTAACACATGTGATGGTTAATATTTGTTTTGCTTATAATCTATTTCGCGCCTCATACGCAGCGACAACGATATTTCATTGATTGTAGTCGTTATCGCTTATACCGTTGCCCATCACTAATAGGAAATATCGGAAACTTGGCTCTCTGTCGGCTTGCACTCGCGGCTTTTATAAATTCCTAAATTTGTATAAATTTCATTTAATATAATTTATGCAAGCATGGACAGCATAATTGGACGCAGCCAGTTCGTCTCCGAAACAGCGAATCTCTTTACAGATGAAAAAACGGCCACAGCGCGAGCAAAGGTTGGTTACTTTAATTTGATGAGACTGAAATTGAAAACATCTCGTATTTCCTACTGTAGGTTGTGGAATGGTGCAATGAATTTGTGACAGCAAATGCCACACTGAAATGCGAGCTGCTGGCTAAAGTGCAGGAAATTGTGCTGAGCTCATGTGTTGAGCTGGCCGAGGAGTTCCTCGAACCAGTGCTTACGTTAGCGCACGATCAGAATCAGGAGGTGCGCAAGCAGGTTGTCTCCTTCATAGAGCAGACATGGTGAGAATCAAAATGAAATCGGCACTAAAGATTCCATGCAATGAGAAAGCAGTGAAAACACAAGTTCATATTTATATCTAATTTATTGCCTAGAACAAAAAAAATTTTAACTGGGCCTCAGATCTGATGCAATCCGTTCGAGAGTTTGTCTTGACGGAGGAACGAAGCTTTAGGCTGCGTAGGGGGTACAATAGAACTATCCAGATAGCAGTGCAGACCCGATTAATAATATTAATAACAATTGACACATACTTTTTATAAGCCGGCAAACTTGTAACTGTTTTTACTTGCAGCAAGGTTAAAGTGGAGCTTCTGCCATATGTGATTAATGTGATATCGATGATGTTGCGAGATACCTCGGCCCAGGTGATCAAACGTGTCATACAAGCCTGCGGCAGCATCTACAAGAATGGCTTGCAATATTTGTGCAGTCTGAACGATGCCAGCGACAGCGCCGAGCAGGCCTGGAACGTGTTGAGTTTGATAAAGGCCCAAGTGTTGGACATGATTGACAATGAGAACGATGGCATACGCACAAACGCCATCAAATTTCTGGAGGGCATCATAATACTGCAAAGCTATGCGGATGAGGACAGCATGAAACGCGAAGGCGACTTCTCATTGTCCGATGTGCCGGAAAACTGCAAGCTAATTAGACGCCAGAAGCTGCAGGACGAGGGCAACAATATATTCGACATAATGTTGCAATTCCATGGCACCACGCACATCTCGTCGGTGAATCTGATTGCTTGCACAAGCAGCTTGTGCACGGTTGCAAAAATGCGACCCATTTTTATGGGGCAGGTTGTGGAGGCCTTCCGTCAGCTCAACAGTAATCTGCCGCCCACACTAACCGACTCGCAGGTGAGCTCGGTGCGGAAGAGTTTGCGTATGCAGCTGCAAATGCTCGTCAAGCTGCGCGCCGCGTTTGAGTTTGCTGGCACTATACGTAATATACTCATGGATCTGGGTGCAAGCGCCAATGAAATACAGAAGCTGCTGCCCAAAATGGACAAGCAGGAGATGGCGCGCCGGCAGAAGCGCATATTGGAGAATGCGGCACAGAGTTTGGCGAAAAAGGCGCGTCTGGCCGAGCAGCAGCAGGAACAACAGCAGCTGCCCCGCGAACTGGAGCTGGATGAGGAGGAGCTGGAGCGACAGCGGCAGAAAAGTACACGCGTCAACGAAAAGTTCCTGTCGGAGCATCTACGTGCCACCGAAAATGTGGTTAATCTTGTCGTAGAGTTTTTGCCCACGTTGCCGGACGCGGCACCGGCCAAATTCCTGGAGGAGTACACACCCATTAAACAGCTGTCGCTGGCGCAACAGGTTAGCAACATATCCCATCAATTTGGACAGCAGCTGACGGAGCTGCGCCTGGGACCCGGTTCGGCTGCCTTCAGCAAGGAGCCCCCAATGAGACCAAAGACTCAGGTCAGCAATGCCCTGGCCGATGGAGCGTCCGTCCCCATGGAGATGGACGATGTGCAAGATAAGCTAAGTGAACAGGAGCTGCAGCGCAAGGAGGAGGCCACCAAGAAGTTGCGCGAGACCATGGAGCGATCGAAGGGCGAACAGACGGTTATTGAGCGAATGAAGGAGCGTGCCAAGACACTGAAGCTGCAGGAGATTACCAAGCCACTGGCACGCAATGTTAAAGAAAAGTTTCTACTGGATGCCATCATGCGTATTTTGAACTCGGAGCGGCAGTGTATCATGGGAGGCGTGGCGGCTAAGCGACGCAAGCTGGTCACTGTAATTGCGGCCACGTTCCCGGATAATGTGCGGTATGGGATCATGGAGTTCATACTGGGCGATATTAAGCAGCGCATAGATCTCGCCTTCTCCTGGCTCTTCGAGGAGTACTCGCTGCTGCAGGGCTTCACGCGGCACACATACGTAAAAACCGAGAATCGTCCGGATCACGCCTACAACGAGCTTTTAAATCAGCTTATCTCCGGCATCAACGAACGTTGTGAGTTCAAGGACAGAATCATTTTGCTGCGTCGCATATATCTGGAGGCGCCCATACTGCCCGAGGACGCCATTGTGCAGCTGGTGAAGCTGTGTCTCGTTGAGGAGTTCATGCCACATGGCCTGGAAATGGTCAAGGATCTAGCGGTGCTGCGACCACCGCGAAAAAACCGGTTCGTGCGCGTACTCCTCAACTATGCCGTACACGAACGTGCCGATCTGCGCGAGCGTGCACTGGCGCATCTAATAAGCATCTATCATGTGCACAAGATTGTTCCGGCGCGCATCGATGAGTTTGCCATCGAGTGGCTGGAATTTGTGGTAGCAGAAACGCCACCAAAGGCCATATTTTCGGCGGATTACGGCAGGCCCACGCCGGAGGCTGCCTGGAAGGAAGACACTGCTAAGGTGTGCCTGTTGCTGGCCCTTACATTGTTGCCCTATAAGCCGGAGGGTAAGTATTTGCTTCCAAAGTTCGAAACCAAATCTAATCTGAACCATTTGCAGTTTATCTGGAAAAGATCTGCCAAGTGTTTGGCGAAACCTCGGCGGAACTGAAACGCACCATATTACGTAGCTTGGATACGCCCATTAAGAAACTGGGCGTTGAGTCACCACCGTTGCTCAAGTTGCTCGAGGACTGTCCCAAGGGCTTGGAAACGTTAGTAATACGCATCATTTACATATTGACTGAACGGGTGCCCACACCACATCCGGATTTAGTGCGTCGAGTCCGGGAGCTCTACCAGAACAAGGTCAAGGATGTGCGCGTCCTAATACCCATTCTCAGTGGCTTGTCGCGTTCCGAGCTTATAGCCGTGCTGCCCAAACTGATCAAACTTAACCAAGCTGTGGTCAAGGAGGTGTTCAATCGTTTGCTCGGCATTGGCGCCGAGTTTGCGCATCAGCAGATGGCGTTGTCGCCCACGGATCTGCTTGTGGCCTTGCACACCATCGACACGAATGTGTGCGATTTAAAAGCCATTGTGAAGGCGACGTCGCTGTGTCTGGCCGAGCGTGAGGTGTATACACAAGATGTGCTAATGGCAGTGCTGCAGCAGCTGGTCGACATAATGCCCGTGCCCACGCTAATGATGCGCACCACCATACAGAGCCTAACGCTGTGTCCCCGTCTTTCCAACTTTGTGCTCAATCTGCTGCAGCGTCTGATACTGAAGCAGGTATGGCGCCAGAAGGTGATCTGGGAGGGCTTCCTGAAGACGGTACAACGCCTTAAGCCACAATCGCTATCCGTGCTGCTGCAGCTGCCGCCGCCACAGCTGGCAGATGCCCTGCAGCAGTGTCCGGACCTCAGGCCACAGCTTCTCGAATACGCCGAGAGTATACAGGACGAGCCCATGAGTGGCATCACTCAGCAAATACTGGACATTATTACCGGCAAATCGGTGGATGTTTTCGTTACGGCAAGTTTAATCAACCAATCATTGTAGGTATTTATTAATTTGTTTCGGTGTATCTTTCAACAGGATGAAAGCGGCGGCTACATTAATCCCGAAAACATTAAGAAGGAGCTGCTGGATCCCTCAGACATTGGCGTTATTTCCACGGTGCCTGTTTTGACTTCACTGCCAGTGGCCACACCGCTGCCCGTGCCCGCACCACTGCCTGTGCCCGCGCCGGTTTTAAGCGACCTCAATCAACCGCTGCCACCCGGCGAGGATTAGCCTACGTTTAGTTTATTTTGTTTTGTTTAATTATTATATTATTAATTATACATTCAGTGTTTTACTAAAGCCGCTAAAATTGCGATTCCTGAAAATTAAATGTAGTTTTCTATTACAGTTTTTTTATCGTTTAATTTTCAGGTCAGTAACAGCGCATTTTGAGATTTTTATATTGGCAGTACTTCTTGAGTATAGTATTTTTTCTTGTAATTTTATTATCGATAATTTTGGTGGTAACATTGTGAATGGAATTTTAAATTAATCTTGAGCGCCAACATTCAATGCCAAACGGTCTTTCGAAAAGTATTTGTAAGAAACTTTATTCACTTTCAAAAAGTGTTATAAAGTTATTTGTTTTTATTCTGTCAAAAATTCTTTATATAAATATCTGCCATTTGGTTTTAAATTTTTAAGTTAAAGACATTTTGTAGGTGAAATTTAAAAACGCAAAGTTTGCAATTTATTCTTTCTGGTGTATCGTCATGTGGGCAAGTACTGTTATCAAAAGATAATATATACATATGCATATATATGATTGGCATCATTAGCCTAGTCGATTTAGCCATGTCCGTCTGTCTGTCTGTCCGTCCGTTAGTTTTTCTGTCTGCATCAATTTCAGGGACTAAAAAAGCAGAAAGCTGATCTTTGAGTTATTCGGTTCGTTTATACCATGCGCAGATCTTGTTTCTTTCGAAAGATCAATAAACCTTACCGTTTTCTTTTTATCGATTTTTATTGCTTTTTTGACCCGGCTTTTATTTTGACGTAACTTTTAAACTATTTAAGCTAAAGCCACAAAATTGTTTTAATATGTTTGCGTAGAGCATAAACAAATTTTAAATTTTTTGGGTTTTGGATATCTTCCCTTAGTCGTTCCAAATATCGATATATGGTAGTGTGGTACAGTCAGTAGGAAATGTGTAGCAGTAACTTAAAAAGTCGGCGGTTCGAGTCCGCGTTGGGACAATGTTGTGTTATATGTTAACATGATATGTTATGTTGTATCATAAGTAAATTAATTGGATGTGTGGTGCAGTCAGTAAGAGTTATGCAGCGGAAGCTGAATGGTGAGCGGTTCGTTAGTAATAGTTTATTAATTAATTTTGTTTTTTAACCATCTCAATACTTATTCGTGTGTATGTGTTAGGGTATCTACTATCTATTATCTTACTTGTTTCACATATCCTTGTTAATAGACATTTCGGGTAGTCCAGGATCACTTGATGACGGGGCTACTAAAAACATTGACGTCAAGTGTTTCGCTTAACAATGCACAACTACGTTCCGTCGGTTATTATTTTATTGGTAATTTCAATGGTGGGCATAAGGTCTGCAGTTTACAATCTCGAAATCAGTCCTTTTAAAAAGCGGCGCACAACAGTAAGTTCGTCATATATGGAACCCGCTGTCGATCTTAAATTTGAACATATATTTTCATTTAGTTTGATCGCATTGCTGAGCATGGGTATCCAGTGGAACACCACCAAGTCGTTACCGAGGATGGCTACATTTTGGGCGTCTTTCGTATACCCTACTCCCACAAACTACAGAACCAAAACAAGACTCGCCCCATTGTGCTCATTCAGCATGGCCTGATGGGTGGTTCGGATGCATGGATTTATGTTGGTCCCGACCATGCTTTGCCGTACATGCTCGCCGATTTCGGCTTTGATGTCTGGCTTGGCAATGGGCGTGGCAACACTTACTCAAAAAAGCACAACTCTCTTTGCCCGGAAAATTCGCAATTTTGGAAATTCAGCTGGCACGAAATTGGCTACTATGATATAGCAGCCATGATCGATTACGCGTTGGACATCAATGGACAGGGTCAGAAGTCCCT
This sequence comes from Drosophila micromelanica, assembly GCA_004143825.1. Lineage (NCBI taxonomy): Eukaryota > Metazoa > Arthropoda > Insecta > Diptera > Drosophilidae > Drosophila > Drosophila micromelanica. Next base: position 65,406 of record SCDY01000193.1, read on the forward strand.
TCACTATGTGGGCCACTCCCAGGGTACAACTGTATTTTTCACACTAATGTCCTTGCGTCCAGAATACAATGCGAAGATCAAAACGGCCCACATGTTTGCTCCTGTAGCATTTATGACCCACATGAGAAACAAATTAGTTCGGTTGATCGCAATATTATTAGGTCACAATAATATATTTTCCTATATGTTTTCTGAACACGAATTTTTGCCATTTAATGACTTAATACTATCCGGTGTATCTAAATTATGTGAGGATTCGTATCGATCAGTATGTAGATCTATTGTAAAATTCTACTACAGCAGTAATAATCGTTGGAATAAGGTACGTACAATAAGATTTAATTATGCTGAATTCTCATTGGATCCTGTTAAATAGACGGCCCTGTTGGACGGTATTGGTGTGCAGCCAGCCGGCTGTTCCACTAATCAAATTCTGCATTATTTGCAGGAACAGCAATCGGGTCACTTTCGACAGTTTGATTACGGTGCTGAGAAAAATCTAAAAATGTACAGCTCTCCGGAGCCACCAGACTATCCACTTCAGGACATAACTGCCGAGGTGCACTTGTGGTATTCCGACAAAGATGTTATGGCTGAGCCTATAGATGTCTTGGCACTAGCTAAAAGTCTACCCAACAAGAAAATACACCATATAGCGGATCCTGATTGGACACATGATGATTTTGCATTGAGTTTGGATCTTCGTAAATATATTAATGAGCCAGTTATTGAGATTCTTAAAAAATATGAAAATGCCTCAAAATTAAAAATTAATAATTCAATGTCTTAGGTCAAGGAATTTTTCATTATTAAATTTTTGTAGGCATTTAATTAGGTTATTTAATTTAATTATTTTACATTTATATATTTATTATTTTTTAAATGAAACAAAACCTATTATTTCCTATAAATAATATAGCCATATAATTACAATCGCTCCCAATTTGAAAAAAAAACGTATGAATTAATCTTTGCGTGGGGCAAAGATAATTGAAAGTGCTATTAGCGATAAGTTAAGCCGCGTAAATTTGATAAGTATATGACGTACCTAATTCTGGGAATAATAATAATATTTGCAGGAAACAACAATTAATGATAATTTCACTTTTTTTGCGCATAATTTGTACTCGTTGCAAAGCACATATTAAATGCATAGAAATGTTTAAGTGCCACCACTTGAAGGTGTCAATAATTATGTAGTTTTCCATACAAACTTCTAAAGTGAATTTCGCATAAATTGCTGTAAATTAAATCGTATATATTTGAAATTAAAAATAAAAAATTACAGTACCTTTAAAATATTTTTAATTGAAGTTATTTGTTCAAAGTTTTACTTTTTGAATGGCTTTTTTACTTTTCCTATCTTAAGTGACTTTAATTATAGACATTTTTGATAATTTGAGAACACTTGATGATAAACCCTGAATGGGCTGCTAAAAACCTTAAGGCAAATGCTTAGGTAAGCGCATTTGTAGTTTACACATTGAGCAATGCAGAGCCAATTGCTTGTGGTAGTTATTTTATTGGTTGCTTTAGTGGTTGACGTACAGGCTGCACCACCGGCCAATATCGACTTCTTTAAGCTGTACGACAATCCTGAGGCGCACATAAGTCTAAAAGAGCGCCACACAACAGTAAGTCAGAGAAATCTAAAGGTCTAAGGGTATTCGTATTAATACTCTGCTCCACGCTTAGAACGGAATTGATTCTTTAGTAATACTGATGATAGTTCAATAAGAAAGGGTAAAAAGGGTATGATGACTTTGTACAAAGAGATACATCTCCGACCCCATAAAGTAGAATTGATTTAGTCAAGTCCGTCTGTCTCATTCATCATTGTTCGTATATATAAGGATTCAGGGTATCTCCTAGTCGGGCGTCCCCGATTGGAGCCTTCTCTTGTTTTTAATATGCGACTCTGTTCTGTCATTGACATTTATATATTTTTATAAGAACTGAATATCGATAACAATACATAACAAATATAATATCTGACAGCGTGATCGTATTTCTGCGCATGGGTATCCGGCGGAGCATCATCACATTGTAACCGAAGATGGCTACGTAGTTGGCGTCTTTCGTATACCCTACTCCCACAAGCTGCAGAATCAGAACGAGTATCGACCCATTGTCCTTATTCAGCATGGCCTGACGAGCTGCTCGGATGCCTGGATACTCAATGGACCAAACGATGGTCTGCCATACCTGCTGGCTGATGCCGGCTTCGATGTCTGGTTGGGCAACGGCCGTGGCACCACTTACTCGAGAAATCATACCTCTCTCTCAACCCAACATCCGTACTTCTGGCGTTTTAGCTGGCACGAGATCGGCTACTATGATATAGCAGCCATTATCGATTATGCTTTGGACACTAATGGACAGGGGCAGAAGTCCATACATTATGTTGGCCATTCCCAGGGTACAACGGTATTTTTCACGCTCATGTCCTTGCGTCCCGAGTACAATGCGAAGATCAAAACGGCCCACATGTTTGCACCCATTGCGATCATGACTAATATGGAAAATAAATTAGTGCGTAGCGTGGGACCCTATCTGGGGCATCAGAATAGCTACTCACTTTTATTTTCAAGCCAGGAACTTGTGCCACACAATAATATCCTGCTGAGCATGTTCTCCAATTTATGTGAGCCGGATCAGCGGCTGATGCCAGTTTGCGTCAACGCCATGGAAAGGCTCTACTCTGGTGGCCGTGTTAATATGGTAAGCAGAATCAGTCAATTGAATTACATATCTTAACTGTATTTATTAAATAGACTGCCATGCCGGAGGGTATGGCGACACATCCGGCTGGCTTCTCTTCCAACCAAATGCTGCATTATCTGCAGGAACAACAGTCGGGACATTTCCGACAGTACGATCACGGCCCCAAAAAGAATCTGGAAGTATACAAGTCGGAGCAGCCACCAGATTATCCAGTCGAGAATATAAGCTCTGAGTTGCACTTGTGGTATTCCGACAATGATAACATGGCCGCTGTTGAGGATGTTTTGGCTCTGGCTGATCGTCTGCCCAATCGAAAGCTGCACCATATGGACGATCCTGAGTGGAATCACGGGGATTATGCACTTAATATTAACGTTCGCAAATATTTGAACGAGCCTGTTGTTGAGATTATGATAAAGTTTGAAGAGGACAATATGGGAATCTGATGGTTTAAATTAAGTTGTAGAAAGTTATTTAATCTTTACGGCGTGCTTAAAAATAATTGAATTATTGTTTTGTTGATAATATTGTTTTCTTTCCGATAGCCACTATCTTAGCTATTTATATAGATGCGCACAATCGCCGGGTTCAAGGAGTTCTAAAATAGCTGTTACATATTGTTAATATTGGTTTATTGCCGATCTAATAAGTTAAACTTGTTTTCTTTAAGTGTATTCACTTAAAACTTAAAACAGAAAAAGCAGCTCAACCTAATTTTGATTTATTAAAAACACTTTTAATGTTTGCGGTCTTTTGAACTCTCCCAATAGTCTTGGAAAATATGTAAAACTCTACAAAGCTATATCTAAAATATGCCTGACTGCTGTAATATTTTGCAAATGAGCAACTTTTCATGTAAATATGATGACCCATACAGACGAGTTCTCTGCATGTATATGTAATGAAAATATTTAATAAAGTTTTACCCCAAAGATATTAAATCATTTGGGACTCGAGGGCATATTCTGGTCTTCAATTCTCAAAGGGTCAAGCCAACTTGATGCTTACGCACTTGTGTGTTAATAGCAGCAGCCACAATTCAAATCAAGTCCTTGCGGACATATAAAAAATTATACGATACACGTATTAGTGTGGCCTTGGCTTTGGGCGGCGAGTTCAAGGACACTGTTCGGCTTGAATGGGTCAAAATTGGGTGCTTAGCCTGAATTTGATATGATTTATTTATTTACATGCAAAAGCTAATAGGACGTAGTAAGTGCAACAAGTTACGAAAACTAAAATAATCAATTATGAGTCTTATGCAATTACAAACGAAATATACGAAATTAATGTTAGTTTCTATATTCTGCTCTTAAATTGAACCTCTTTTGGTTTAAAGGCTTTTTACTAATCTAAGTAGTTAAAATTATGATTTTATTAAAATTTGTAAGTACTTTAATTGAGAGTGCCCTGTTTTGGTTACAAATAATATAAATTCTAATGCCTACCTAATGGGAAAATAGGATTTTCTTCTCAATTTTAGGAACATGGTATTTAAATGAAAAACATAATTTTTGGTTGACAGCATCAGAAGAATTGTCCGTTATCGGAAATGCGTGTCTCAAAGCAATTAATATAATTTCTGCGAATTTCGAAGCAACCTAAGATTAATTTTGCAATCTATGTTGCAATCGCGATTAAATTGTATTGTAAAAGATTCTGTAAGTGCTTTTCATGCAGTTATTTTTTTATATATCAATAAATCAAATGATAGCTTTAATGTAATTTAATGTTCCGATATTAAATTCGAAATGTTACACGTATATCTACTTATTCCCGCCTAGAGTCTCTTTATTTTTAACAAGTTTCAAGGGCTTTTTACGCTGTTTTGCTTTACTTGTACTAGTTAGTTACAAGTAAATCAAAGTGTGTAGCAGAGCACAGAGCAGTTTTACAACAGTAAGCGAAGCGAGCATCCAGCGAGGCGTGACAAGCAAAAACACACGGAAGAGTTAAATTGGCTCAAATGTATGCAGGACTACAAAAAAAGAGAGAACCCTCTGAAATGTTTTATTAGAGTGTGCAGCTGGAGTAGATACCCTGGGTAAAGTAGCTGACAGTGGCTATAGGTATACTAATAAGTAGTTTTAGGTACATATCTTTTACTTAAAGTGTTTAAAAATTTGCAATACTCAAAAAAAGATCAGATTTTAAATGTTGTAAGGTTTAAATTGTATAACTTTTAAGGGAAAAGAAAAGTACAGGGTATATGAATAACTTGTTTATTTTTCAAACAGCTCTAAATATAATTTTCGCAACTCTTATGAATTTTTTATAATATACTCTAATTGTTTTCAATACAGGGTAGAGAAACAACGACACCAACAAACTGCTGCCAACAAGTCAAACAGGCAGCTACGTCAGAAACAAGAATAAGCACACACAGACTGCCATCAAGTGAAGCAATACTGTATCTAACAATAGCAAAAGTATAAGTTCGAGTGGGCTGTTGAAAAACATTTTTGAACGCACATTTTATTAAAGTTAAGCCTTTGATTGTTTTCAGCGCTTAGGCCAAAGTCAAACTAGGCGCGTGTCCCAGACAAATTAAAAAGTTAAAAGCATGGCGTAAAAATACTATATATAATTATAAATATATTTTCAACACACTGGGCGTTAAAATGCTAAGCTGTTTGTCTTTTTTTGTTTTTTGTTTTGCTTACATTTTTTGGCAGCTTGCCGCTTTTAATATTATAATTTTTATTTTCTGTAAAAAACTGTTTTAATTTTGTGCAGCACTTGCCATCCCTTTGGTGGTCGACTTCATAAATTTTTGTTGGATTTCATTGTGGAAACGGTCGCTCCGGGTCCCCGGACTCGTTTTAAAACAATATAAATAACGCCGCGAATATTGAGATTTATGAAATTTCAAACAGCAAATTTAATTAGAACTTTTATTGCATGTCAGTGTTAATTATAAAGCCAAGAAACCATATGCAACACATTTTGGCAGCTGTGAGTTTTTAAATATTAAGCTGAAAAGTAATTTGATAATTTAAGGTTGCTACAATATTTTTATTAACATTTTTAATAAATAATTTCTATTTAACACTTTTGCATCTTTAAAAGAGGTTTCTCTAGTTGCACATACGCCACGTTGAGCACTTTATGCGGTTGCAAATGGAATTTTCGTGTGTATTAACAGTATATTTACACAGTAGCAAGTGATTTATTTGGTTAAAGCTAAAAAATGAGCTTTTATTTTATATACTCAATCCACAACAATTATTTACCATAAATATGTCATATATCATTTATTTAGTTAATTAATTGCGTAAATCTCTCGCTGCACATTTAACTATAAATATTGTACACATTGCATATGTTGGACGTAAATTGACGCACAATCCGTGCACATTGTGCTTTTGTATAGTCATTAATGTGCATGAGTTCATTAGTTGAACTCAATACAAACGATTCTGAATACAAACGACAAATAAGCAACAATTGTACAACTTAGTATCTATGACAGGGTCTTGTTGAAAGATTGTAGCTTTAGGAGATTGCACTTGAGGTTACTTCTGCCTAAGCTATTTTAGATAAGATTTGATACGCATGATACGTAAATACATATAGGCATATATGATTATTTTTACAGCATTGCAATGGGTAAGCATTGTTATTTATTTTAAAAATGTTCATTTTATTCAGTTAAGTGGTCACAAATTTGATCTCGATTATCACGCATATGCCATTATTGCAAAGGCCTCTTTGCATGACGTTTGTAAATGCATACAACAAAGAAACATTGTATATATCTGACGTTTAACTTTATTGTTTATGTTCGCACTACACTGTATAACAAATAGCAATTGTTTCAAAAAATATGTATAAACTGCAGTTGCCATATTTATTTTTAAAAATGTTGTATAATGTATAGGAACTGTTGATTTATTTTATATTTTTAAAAAATTGGAAAAACTATAAAAGAGTACCCAAAACGTCGTTGTCTTAGCTGCTAGCAAGTTCGGGGAATATCACAAAAGAAACTCTGCTGAGTTCTCATTTGTATATACTTATGTTGTCTAATGTAAAAATAAACAGTAGCTACTTCTCAGCAGCCAGTTTAAGCTAAACGCTGCACTATATTAATAAAGTTTTATCTAGACGCTATTTAAAATGTCAACATAACACCTGTTTGACGTATAAAACTGCCTGTAGGAAAAAAACTGGTAAAAAGCTATGAGTTTTTACTCTACTATCCAACTGTTAGAAGAAGACCACACATTCAAACAAGTGGGGTGTGTAGCCACCTCAGATATACGCCCCCTAAATCTGATGATAGAGCCCATTTACCTACTGACAGTCGCACTTATAAGATTTACATGGATTATGAGATCGTCTCTGATAAGCATTGCTGTATACGAACCCGTACAAGATATTCAGTTTGTGCTGGTTTTAAGTTCAGTTATCCGTTGCGAGTGGTGCGTGTTACTTGTGCGAGCGCTTGATTAATTCCGATTGTTATCCTGTCTCGAAAGGATTAAACGTGCGTGATTTAATGAATTTTTTATTACAGTGTCCTTCACAAATTTCTTAAAAAATTGTCTAATCTTTATTACAATTTATAATTTTTACTTAAACTGTTACATCTGTTGTTAAAGATTTTATCTTCATGATAAATTTTGTTAAGTAAAGAAATTTAAATGATAAAAAATTCCATTGCAGATTATATAGTTTTATAAAGTTAAAGCTGTGAGAGACATTACAATAAAAGACATAACATTTTATCAATAAACATAGTAAAATACTTTTGCAAAAACTAGTTTCAACTGACAGCAAGAGCACAGTCAGCATATTAAATAACAGGAAAAGTTTATTTTGCTGCAAAGTTGCAAGTGGATGTCATTAGGATACACAAGAAACTAGTGGCAAAAACTTAATGAAAAATCGAAGCAAGCTGCGTCAATTGTGACACTATCTGTGTGTTTGTGTGTGTGCGTGTGTGTGTGTGTGTGCGGGTGTGCTATTAAACTAATACAAAAGTAATCAAAGCCGAACGCATAAAAGCAAAAAGTGCGCTAAGCCAACACGGCAGGAAGTCAATAAAAATAAACACATAAAAGCAACTTGCGGTCTACAGAATTATGTCAACGACTATCGAGGCGGAGGCCACGACAATCGCGGCGAATGTGGAGGCCGTTAATACGCCGTCGACAGTGGCCAATGCGATTGTTCAGACAGTCCAATCCATAATTAGCAGCACAACATCAAAAACAACAACAACAAGTGTCGCAGATTTAGCCAGCAGCAACACCGCCTACACCACAACAACAACAGCAACAACAACAACGGCAGCAGCAACAACAACAACATTATCAAAACCATCCTCATCCAGCATGACGGAGAAGCTCAGCGTGAGCGATTTAAGCAGCGCACTGCAACATTTTGGAATTGTTGATTATTTGGTTTTCATAGCCATGTTGGTGGTCTGTGCCATAATTGGCTTCTATTTTGGCTTTATCGAAAAGAAGCAGAAAAAGCAAATGGGCCAAGTGCCCAACGATGAAAAAGATGGCCCCGGCGCTGCCGGCGAAGAAGAGCGACGCGGCTCGGAAGCTCTGGATTACTTGGTGGGTGGACGCAAAATGAAAGTGTTTCCGGTCTCACTGTCACTAGTGGCTAGGTGAGTTACAGCAACAGCGATAGAAACTGTTCTATGTGCCCGTTTAATTGCTTAGACTGGTGCGTGCCGGGTCTAATGGGACTGCTCTGTGTGCTCAGGCCTGGTAAAGCAGCATGGTAGTTTTTTCTTAAATTGAATTGTTCACGAATTTGGGCCATTAATTTTTCTGTCAGTGTATGATGCTTGTCTGCCACAGATTTCGTTTATCTCGTTGTGATAGGGAAAGTACTTTATCATTTTTATTTTTTTTTAAGGTGTGAAAATAAATGTATAGATATTTAGTGAGCAATTTTATGCATACACAATTGGAAGTGTAAAAGTATATATACAGTGTATATTTATAATATTTATGTTTTTTTAATTTATTATAATTTTTGTATATTTGAGCCTTTTTTTATTCTAACAAATTTTCTTCTTCAACAAGAAAATACGGATACCCTGTGCAAGTGTATTCAAATTGCAAGTAATTGAAAACCGGTTGCCCTTGATTATACAGATTTGTATTTGCATATCGAAATGCTTAGCCAATCGATTATCGCCGTATTCCTAGAAATCAATCAAAAATATGCGCCTAATTTCACTTGATTTGTTATAAGGTGGCCGCGACTAACCGTGCGTATGCGTAATTTAGGAGAAATCGCAAAAAAACTGCCCACCCAGCGGCGTCTGGGGCAATGCTTGTCAGCTCAAACAAAAGAAAATTGTATTTAAACTTTACACAAGTTGCCCCCGAAGAGCATGAGAAGCGACTGAGAAGCGAGCGAAAATAAATCCATATACATAATACATAATACAATATAGAGTGTCAGGGTCAAGTTTATTACGGCTGATGATTATGCTGATAATGCTCTTTGATACGGCTCTCGAAACTTGCGGAACTTTGTTGCCGTATAAATGCCGCCTGAATACAATTTAGCAGCTCCTTTGGAATTGGCCCCATCCCTTGAGTACTAAGCCTGATTGAAGTTCTTTAAACTTACGGCAGCCGCAAACTCAAATAATTTGCCAAATTACTTTTTTGTTTTGGTCCGACCTTGCTTTGGGCCATTCCATTTGACACGTTTGGTCAAACACCTTTCGAAGGCGCATTGCCATTGTCCTGGGCGTATTGTCACCGCATTAATGACTGGCAAAAAAAGAATGAAGGGCTGCGCTTCCAGTGCTCCTGTCCAGATTTGGTCATTTGCCTCGTCGACAATTGTTTCGTGCGCCTTTCATTGTTATCGTTCATTCTGTTTGTCGTCGTTTGCTTTAGCAACAAATTCTGTGGACGTGCTTTGAATTACAATTATATGCCAGCTCTTTTTCGCCGATTCTTTTAAGTTGTTCCATTCTTTTTTATTTCATTTCTCTTAGATTTTATTATATGGTAGGTGCTGTGCCTGCATCTGCATACTTCAACGCCAATTGTTATCAACTTTTAATGGTCTTTTGGCTGGAAAATAAACTTTTTTGTGGGCACGACACAAATTCGGGGAAGTGCATATGTTTGGGGGCCAAATTGAAATGATTATTGTTGTGGACATTACTCATCAGATGGAAATGGTGATTATAAAATATATGGCAAAAGATTTGAAAAGTTTTTCGCATGACCAGACGGCCGTTATTGCCGTGTAAGCTTGAACAGATGCAAACCCAGACATTTTATCATGTCTTTCAACAACAATTTAAAACTACTCAGAAAAGGACATAAATAAAATGTCTTGTTTATTTATTATCTTAAGTACAATAAATAATTCACATTTATTTTGTTTTTCGACTATTTTTAGACTAGTACAATTTAATTTTTTTGTTATCAAATTTCGAATTAATTTTTTATTACTTGTTTTACAGCTTTGTGTCGGGAATTTCATTGCTGGGCACCTCAACGGAAATCTATGTTTATGGCACCCAATATGCCTTCATACTCATTACACTGGTCATATCGGGACTTATATCATGGTATATCTTTTTGCCTGTTTTCTGCAATCTACAATTGACTTCAACTTATGAGGTAAGATGAACGTTGTCTGATCTACGTTAACTATTTGTGTGTTTATTTGTTTTATAAAAAAGGTTTTTTCGATATTCTAGTCTATAATAATGATATAAATGTTATATCTGATTTTATTAACTTCTGCGCATAAATTCTGTTCTTAAAATCGGCTTTAATTGCAATAGCTAACTGTAAAGACTGTTAACAAAAAAGAAAAAATATATATATATATAAATTTCATATAAATACTAGAGAAATCGGTCTGTAAGACAAGTAGAATTTTGGTATACTGAAGATACCATTATATATATATATATATATATATATATATATATATATATATTTAATCTATAAAATGGTATGTTTCATAATAACTGTTACATATTTAACTTTTTTAAGTCTTTTTATTGTATATATGTTAAATCTTGCATGTAAAAAGAAACACTTTTTTATTCAGCGTTGCGATGCGAACTCGGTAAGTCAGCAATGCTTGAAATAAAGCGGTTTTTTGTACCAGCTGCTAATTTTAAAATCAAGCCAGACGCCAGAAATGGCATTTTGTAAAACAAAGCCCCAGACAAATATGTGTGCAAGTTATTTGCCCGTCATGTGGCTGAATTGCTGGCAAAAGTCCGAGCATGGTTTTAGTTGTTGTTGTTGTTGTAACAAGAAATATATATTTTGCGTGTGTTTCGCCAGAAAATGCCAAATGGGAGTACAAAGAGCAGTTGCCATGTACGAAATCCAGTTGTTTAGCCGGACAGAAATCGGAAATGTGCTGGTGGCCTCAAAGCAGCTACACGGCGTATGCGTAATATTCGATTATCTATGCGCAACGTAGTGTGTGTGTGCGAGTGTATGTGTTTGTATTTGTGTACGTTGTCCATGTGAAGCTCCAACAAAGAGCGACACCGAAAAAAAATATGAAAAATGAGAAAAAGAACAAAGTCAAAACATATTTACAGTACTTTGAGCTGCGCTTTAGCAAAACCACTCGACTTGTGGCCTCGGGGCTCTTCACCATAACCACGGTAAGTGCCAAACAATTGACCCACTACACTGAATAATAACCCATTACCAATTCCAACCAGATGATCTGGCTGCCTATTGTCATCTATGTGCCAGCGTTGGCCTTTAACCAGGGTGGGTCTTTAATCTGATCAGCCAGACCATTGGGCAATTTTTTGAGCTTGGCTTCTTTACAGTGACAGGCATAAATGTTCATATCATCACGCCGGTGGTGTGCATTGTTTGCATATTTTACACAACTGTCGGCGGCTTGAAGGCTGTCGTCTGGACGGATGTCATTCAAACCGTCATTATGGTTGGCGCCGTAATCTTTGTCGTAATTAAGGGTACCATCGATGTGGGCGGCCTGGGCGTGGTCATACAGCGCAATCTGGATAGTGGAAGACTCGAGTGGCCCGAGTAGGTGAAAGAATGGTTGACTTTGTAAAATTTGGATTTTAAAAATTGGCAACAATATGTGGTATTCATAGGGAAAGTTTCTTACAAAATACAAAAAAAATCTTCATATTGAGGAACTTTCGATTAGCTATCGATTGTTTTTCAAAATTATTTTAATTGTTAAAATACTATTTTAATTAAACTTATGTATTATTCTGAACGTGTTGACTTAATTCGATATGATCGATAATATTATTATAATATATAATAATTTTAAATAACATGAAATGAGACCGTCTTGCCCTATTTTGATATTGACGATAATATTATCGATTGTACTTGTGCTGCACAACTCTCGGTAGTGATAATATAAAAATATCGATCGTTATCTACCAACCATCTTTTTAATTTGTACTTATTTATCCGGAATATTTTTAAACAGATTAACATTAGATCCCAAAGTGCGAATGTCCGCTTTTTCCTTGTTTATTGGCTATACGGCACATTGTATCTATAATGTGGGTTGCAACCAGATCATCACACAACGTTACATGTCGTTGCCCAATGTGAAGGACATGGCTAAAACGTCAATGCTATTTATTGGCGGGGTGGTCCTGTTAACAAGCCTAACGCTTTACAATGGCGTGCTGCTCTATGCCACTTACTACGACTGCGATCCGTTGACCACAAAGGTGTGTGTTTTGTAATATTCTCTTGACTGCATAACTGAAATTTAAACGGACTTGCAGCTGGCCAAGGCAAAGGATCAACTGGTGCCGCTTCTGGTCATGGATACGCTGAGTTCACTTCCCGGCTTGCCCGGCATGTTTGTGGCCGGCGTGTTTAGTGCAGCGCTTAGTTCTCTATCTACAGCGCTCAATTCCCTGGCCGCCATCTTTCTCGAGGATTACATCAGACCACTGTGCAGCAAACCCCTAACCGAACGTCAAACGGGGTTCGCTATGCGCTTCAGCACAGTTGTCATTGGCACGTTGAGCGTGGCTTTGGTGTTCGTCGTGGAGCGCATGGGCACCCACGTGATGCAGTTGTATATGATCCTTGCTTCGGTGACGCAGGGTCCGCAGATGGCGCTCTTTGTGATGGGCCTGCTCTGCCCGCGCGTGAATGCAAAAGTTTGTATTGAACTCCATTTCTACTATATTCTTATACATTGAGTCCTTCACCAAATGCTTGTACCAGACAGAAAAAGATAATAATGTCCGATATTCTGTCCGTCCGCCAGTCCGAATGAATACGTCGGTCGTATTATTATCGCTATATATTATATTATATATTATATTATATATTATTTCAAATGATCGATAGCCCACTTCAATTTCCTAGAATCTACAGAAAATCTTCAAATTACAAGCTTATCTTAAATTTAGTTCACAAGAAAATTTGAATATACTTTAACACATAAAAAAATCTATTGCAAAATATTTCATGTAGATCGGTTCACAAATTACATAAGTTATTAAAAATAGTGTTTAAATAATTTAAATTACTTGTAGAATTTTTTTGTTTTAAAACGGTAGTTTTTAGATAGAAGTTTTGCTAATGTTGATACCAGGAATCGAATAAAAATAGGATTACAAAAAATTGTTTTTTTTACCATACACAAAATGAAAAAAAAAATTGTATTGTTCATTTGCGTTTGATGTGTGCACACAATGTAGGATTCAGGGTTTCTCCTAGCCGAGTCCCTTCGACTGGATCAGTCTTGCTTGTTTTTATGCAACTGTATTTTATTTTTCAGAGTGCGTTAATCGGTGCTCTGAGTTCTTTCATCTTCATGAGCTGGCTGTGCATAAATGCTCAGGTGGCCAGCAATTCCGGTGAACTGCATCACGAAGGCAAACCGGTCAGCGTTGAGGGCTGCGATTATAATTACGAGGCGACGCCCACGAATGCCACTTATATAGCCACTGAGCCGGCGTAAGTACCTGGCATTGGATTACCTCAATTCACAAATGCTGACTGTTTCTTCTGTTTTTTTTTGCACAGTTCGCTTAGCTGTTTCCAGCAAATTTACCATATATCGTTTATGAACTACACACTCTTCTCGTCAGTCGTGGGCGTCATTGTCGGCTACCTGGCGAGCTTTGTGTGCGGACGTCTGGAGCCGGAGGATGTGAATGTTGAACTGTTGGCGCCCTGCTTCCGGCGTTTCTATAGAAGCAAATATACCAGTGTGCAGCTAACTGAGTCGGTGCTCAAGTCTGGCACTCCAAAATCCTTAAATACTTAGGGTTAAGACTTGTAATAAAAGTTTCGATTAAGTATACGATTAAGTATATCTTTTTCTTTCTCTTGCATCCCCTTGATCTTGGGCTCACACTAACGTGTACAAAAATTATTACTAATTGTTTTAGCCTTGCATTTATTATTTATAAGTATTTAGTATGATTCTCAACTTAATTAAAATATTCATTTTACCTAGTATTTTGAGCTGCGCTACGGAGCCAGCATACGCAATTTTGGCTCGATGCTGTTCATAGTGGGCATGGCAAGTATTTAATGTTCGGTTGGTATTTAAACATCACTTTCAACCCAATCAAATATGTTGTATGCAGATGCTTTGGCTGCCGGTGGCTTTGTATGTGCCAGCCATTACCTTTAATCAGGGTGAGTTTCGGTTTGATTTATGGCTTTCGCGGTGTATATAGTTTGTTTGCAGTGACTGGGACAAGCATCTCTGTTATTACGCCCATTGTTTGCATTATCTGCACCTTCTACACGTGCGTGGTACGATTTAATTAAATTATCTGGCCTGACTTGGCCCAAGCACACATCATACAATTTCTTGGTATTTCAGGGCGGTCTGAAGGCGGTCATTTGGACGGATGTCATTCAGAGTGTTGTCATGTACGGTTCCATTTTGACAGTGTGCATCAAAGGCACCTTCGATGTGGGCGGACTGGGCGTGGTGCTGCAGCGAAATGAGGAGAGCGGTCGTCTCAATGCGCCCGAGTGAGGTTTATTATTGAATTATCGAGTCGGTCAACATTCTAGTGAATTTTAACTGCTTTTAGATGGACCTGGGATCCCACCGTACGTCTGTCTATGCTATCCGTTATTGTGGGCGGCACTCTGCACAAAATACAATCCTCGGATGTGAATCAGGTGTCCATACAGCGTTTTCTATCGCTGCCCAGCTATAAGCACGCCAAGCAATCCATGTTTCTGTTTACCATACTACTCATGTTCCTCTTGGGCTGCTGCAATTATATGGGCCTGGTCACATATGCTGTCTACCACGACTGTGATCCCATTAGTACCAAGGTATTGTTATTCCTTATTTTTATAAATTTTTATATGTAACGAAATTTAATACAGCTTGCCAAGGCCAGTGATCAGCTGCCTTCCTTGCTGATGATGCGCACCTTGGGCTCGCTGCCTGGCATGCCGGGACTTTTTGTCGCTGGCGTTTTTAGTGCCGCCTTGAGTTCCCTCTCCACCGGACTTAACTCTATGGCCTGCGTGATCTCACAGGACGTGGTACGTCCGCTTTTGAAGAAGCCGCTCTCGGAGCGTCAAACCGCTTTCCTGCTGCGCGCCATTGTCGTCTTCTTTGGCATGAGCTGCATGTTCCTGGTCAACGTGGTGGAAAAGCTCGGCATGGTGGTGCAGTTGGCCACTACCACATCAGCTGTATCCATGGGTCCGCTACTGGGCATTTATGCTATTGGCGTATGCCTGCCCTGGGTTAATGCTAAAGTAAGTGGCATTTAAACTTCACATTTAACTCAGACAGGCGGACGGACATAGCCCAAAGCCAGTTAAACGTCGTGAACGAGTATGACGTTTAACTGGCTTTGGGCTATGTCCGTCCGCCTGTCTGAGTTAAAGCTAGAAGCCTGAACTGTATATCGCGAGAATCCGTTCAGATATTTTGCTTACGCCCTCTGGGGGCGATTTCTAATGATCTCTAACGATCGCACGAAATTTTTTTTGATGAACAAAATCTATAAAATCTATATTTCTCCCTCAGTTCACAGACAAGTTATTTATGACCGCTTTTATAAATCAATCTAATATTTTTAATTTCCATAATAACATTTGTTAAATTATTTTAAGCAGTAATATTTTGTGAACGAGTCTTTTTCATCCGACTAAAACCTTGATATTTTTTTAAAGGCTTGATTAAAAAAATGTAAATTTCCAGAGCGTTTTACCTGGCAGCTTGGTGTCCTTTGCAACATTGGCTTGGATCTGCATTAACGCACAACTGGCGCAGATGCACGGTGAGATTCGGTATCCGAGGATGCCTGTCTCAGTATCCGGCTGTGATTATGCTTACGATAATGAGACTGTGTGGCGCACCCTGCATGAGTACAGGTAAGTATAAGTTACTTAAAGCCAATAAATTTTCTCTATTTTCCATTTTGCAGTCCCTCTACGGATCGGAATATATATCATTTGTCATTTTTCTGGTACACCGCGCTGGGCGGCGTCATTTGTACTGTGGTCGCCTTGCTGGCCAGCTTGGTCCTTGGCTGGCAGGATGTGTCTCAAATGGATCCAGCTCTAATTACGCCTTGCATGCGTCGCTTTTTGCCCAAGAAACATTATGAGGCCATCAATTTGGAGGACCTGTTCCGGCGTAAAGCACAAGATAATACCACGGCAGAGACTCAAAGCCTTCATAAAGAAGAGCTCAATTAAAAAAAAAAAACATTTTTAAATTGTTGCAAATAAACTCATGTTTTGTTTTCCTAATGGGATTTTATATTTTGTTTTTTATGGTCTTTAACATTTCATTTTCTTAATTCTCCTTAACTTAAATATGCTTTCCTTAATTTCTTTTTTTTTTTGTTTTTGCGGACTTCATTTGCAGTATTTTGAGAGACGTTTCGATCGCCGCATTGGAATCTTTGGATTCTGCCTATTTGTGCTAATGAATGTGAGTTGTTGAATTTGATTTTATGATTTTTGACCAACGAATTTGTTTCTTCTACAGATTCTATGGAAGCCCATTTGCATTTATGCGCCGCGGTAACATTGAATCAAGGTGAGTTTTGTAATTATCAAAGTATAGATCAGTTTTCTTCTGCCAGCACTGCCAACATTGTAAATATTTATAGTGAAGATAAAGCTCCTTGCAAATGTTGACAGTCATATTGCTTTTTATTTATTGTAAATAAAAACACTAGCTTACAATCTTACTTATAATACACCATTTACCATGAAGACAAATTACCTTGCATCTTAAATTAAATATTATTTATTTATTTGTTTTTCAGTTTCTGGGATCAGTGAACGCACAATCGTATGTCTAAGCAAGTAAGTATTACCATAACCCCACTTCTTGACCTTCTGTCTATCACTTTTATTTCTCGTTTCGCTTTTAATTAGGGCGGCATCAAAGGCGTTGTTTGGACGGATGTTATTCAGGGAGTTGTCATGGGTATAATTTGTTATAATCAAAGGCACCTACGATTTGGGAGGCTTAGCTGTGGTCCTGGAACGAAATCGTCAAATTGATCGGTTGGTGGATCCCGAGTGAGTAGCTTCATAGTTTCTAAGCATTCCATTTCTATTTTTATTTTTATTAATTTTAATTTTTATAATTCAAAGGGTTCAGCATGATTTTTGATCCAACCGTTTGCATGGGCGTTTTTGCCTTGTTTATTGCCTACATTTTAAAGCTATTCTGCGCTTACTTGTGTTTAGTATATTGGGTGTGTGCAATGTTCGTCATGCTATCCGTATGTCCGGATGAACGCACATTTTTTCGGTGCCATTAAAGATAGAGATTTAAAACTTTAGATATATACCCTCTTCAGACAAAGTGTTAAGATTAAGGGAGGCAGGCAAATCGATAAAAGGTAAATATTTTCCACTATTTTAAAGAAAGAGCCACCAAATTTGGTTTGTGGATAGCTGGTGACCTCCCCCAAAAATTAATATCCCGCCCACACCCTCACCCAATTTGGGTTTCGCTCCCCCAAATCGCGCTAATCTATATCCCGCACAGGTTTAAAGCTAGGGTCACCAAATTTGGAATGTAACTGGACATTGGTTCTCTAAAGATAAAATTGCCATGCTCCGAAATCTCCCTCAGTTTTAAATCTGTGACTTCCCATCTCACAAATTACAAAATACCAAACATTTTCAAAATAACAATAATAATTAAAAATATGAACGAGTATAATGCAGTCGGTAACGCCCGCCTGCAGCGTTTTCACTTTTTATACCCTTATTCCATTGAAAATGGGTAAAAAAGGGTATAATGGTTTTGTGCAAATGTATGTAACAGGCAGAAGGAAGCATCTCCGACCGCATAAAGTATTTACATACTTGATCAGCATCACTAGCCGAGTCGATTAAGCCATGTCCGTCTGTCTGTCCGTCTGTCTGTCTGTCCGTCTGTCTGTATGAATGCGTCGTTTTCAGAGACTACAAAAGCTAGAAAGCTGATCTTGGACTCATTCGGTTCGTATATACCATACGCAGATCAAGTTTATTTCAAAAGATCGATAACTCTTT
>SCDY01000194.1:0-83168 GCA_004143825.1 Drosophila micromelanica
CGGCGAAAATAATTGCGTTCATACGGACAGACGGACAGCAAGACGGACATTGCACAAAACCAATATACTCTTTCACTTCGTGAACGAGTATAAAAAAAATAAATAAAAATTCATAATAAATAAATAAAATAAGAGAAACCAAATTAACAGTACGAATATTTAACATGAATAAAATTTTCGGTATAGTAGAACCGATGTAAAAAGAATCACAACCAAGAGTAATCAAACTTCTCAAACTTCTGCTCTAAATAAAGGCATTATATAGTTAGCATTAACTTATCAAACTTTCAATCGATTTACTTTAAAGCTCACGCCCAATTCAAATGGTACTAAAACAAAGTTATTGGAACTGCTCTAAGCAATGTTACATTTTAAATTAACACTACGATAATTTGAAGCAATTTAAAGACTTTTTGTTATCTTGAAATGTGTCTCAAAGTAATTTGAAGTCTCGATCTACAAGTGTTGTGTCATCGTCGCATCGTAATTTGAGCTCTTCGTAAACAGACCAAATTACAGACTTTGCCATTATCACATT
The DNA here is from genome assembly GCA_004143825.1 of Drosophila micromelanica. NCBI lineage: Eukaryota > Metazoa > Arthropoda > Insecta > Diptera > Drosophilidae > Drosophila > Drosophila micromelanica. The sequence goes on from SCDY01000194.1 coordinate 539, forward strand.
TTCGACAGTAATACCCTATAAACGGAGACATAACAGTTTGTTTGCTTTGCCCGAGCAGCATTTCCGTCGCGTTTGACTCGATTTCAATGCGAACTGATGCGATTTTGTCTCCGTTTGCAGATCAATCAAATGTAATCTCAACACTGTCACGTAATGGAGTTGCTCAGTACCCCTTTTATGTGCACATGTGTGTGCGTGTGTGTATGTGTGTGTGTAATTGTAACGACTTTAAGCCCAGTCTTTATTTTATTTCATTTTATTTGTTGCTGTTGCTGTTGCTGTTGCTGTTGCTGTTGCTGACAAACCACAATGTAGTCTTACAAATTTCCAGGTTTGTTGCAATTGCAGTGATACGACCGACCGCAGGCCACTTTCTATAGAGGCGTTGGCAACGACGTCGACTGCGTGATTGACTGATGGATGGAAAGGTTGTTGCCTTTTTTCTCAGTTGATTTGCAATCCAGTGTCTCTCTGTTTCGGGTTGATGCCTTGGGAAAACAATTGCCTGCTCCAAATTGGCATTGCAAATGAATTGAATTAGCCATAAGTACAAGATGCGGTAGTCAAATCAGTTCAAGTAACAGTATATATGAATATGGGCAATTAGCCAACAACAACCAAATGGCCTAAAGTTAATATACATAATGAGACTTGAGATAAAGAATAATATTGATTTAATATTGAAAAATAAATTAATTAAAACTGTGTGAAATTGGATAAATTAATGGAAATAAAAAAACATATCAAAAAACTTTTTTTATCCTTAAGCTCGCTTTTGATCAACACTGATGAGTAGCTCACATTTTGCCAGCTAATAAAACTTGACGCAAGTGTCTGAATTTTGAATTCCCATAAAGTAGCTCTTACTATTGTGGTTTAAGTAGTATTGTGTACACATACGCATACTCATTTTGCGTACATACTGCAGTAGAGTATCTCTTGTCGCAATAAAAATAATTGTGATTCAAGTGTAGCTAGGCTGGTTTGTTAATTTTTGGCAAGTTGTGCGAATGCGAATCGTAAGTGTTGAATATTATGAATATGCTAATTTCGAGTATGCTGCACAAATTGGTTAGGGGCAGGGGCAGGGACAGTGGAGGCAGAGGCAGGCGCTTGCTTCGAATCAAGCTCATTATTGTGACGACTCGTCATCTTTGTTGTCGTTGTTGTTGTCGTCGTCTGACGCCTACGATGATGCAATGCATCGGCGTGGACTCAATTAGGCTGCAGACAAAAGCCACTGCCACAACAGAAATATGAAGATCAACAACAACAACAACAACAGTGGCATAAAAATTGCATGACTACCTTATAAGCCCAACACTTGCCGCACTTAATGCCGTAGCAACTGCAATGTATCTGCGACTGCATAATTTTATACGCCCCATTGTATCTGTATCTTTTGTAGTTCGTTGCGCTTATTCTGAAGTTGGCTACAGAAAATGTCAAACAACCGAACAGTTAGTAGTGCATCAACTCAAATTCGAGTAAAGTTCAATGTAATTAAACTCAAGCTGTCGAGTTGAATGCTCTACCAGAATGCTTCAACAATGAATACATTTTTTTAAATATTTTTTTTTTGTGTATCTGAGCGTTTGGTGACTTTGGTTTTAAGTTCATAACTTTCACAAATTAACAAATAAATAAATAAATGCAAAGAGCGCTCCACAAATGCCCAAAAAGTGAGCCGCACACAACAAACAATCGGTCGGGCCCACTGTAAGCTCTTTGATTGGGTCACTGTGACGCATGCCTCCCCAGAGCCCCCAATACGTGACTGCAATTGCTAATACCATAGATATATATATCTATATATACATATATTTAAAACGCACGCCCGAAAGTTGATAGTGAAAACAAAAACAATAAATTTACAACAAAAAACAAAGAAATGTTTGCAACAGTTTGCCTTTTGTGCACAATAATCAAATGGTTTTTTTTTCGTTTTGTAAATTACATAAGGACTAAACAGTTACGCTACTGAAGTTAAAGAAAAACAATAGACCATAACTTCGAAATAGTAACTGCAAGCTACAAAAGAAATAAAATACATAATAATTCTCAAAAAAAGTAAATATAGTATATTAGCCAATAACTCCAATTTCTAAATTTTTCTCACACACTAGAGAATTGGTCAAACTTCAACCTAAACTGTTTTTAAACACTGATTACCCTGTGCACTACAATATAGACAACTGCATAAGAAGTTCTTAATCTTGTTGTGACCTATATAAAATCACAGATTCTCACTTTAATAATTAAAACTACGAGTTGTTCAAAGCAAAAAACAAACAAAATTTGAATTAATATTGTCTCGAATATTGAAAGTTGTTTTTTTAATTATTTAATTTATTTTTTGGGGCAATTCGATTAGTTAAAGAAAGTAAAGAGCTGTGCTTTGATAAATAATATGTTTTCCGCCAATAACTAATTAATCAAAAATCTCGTTTTCACCCATGAGATCAAGCGTAATTTAGTTAATTAGAAAAAAAATATCTAAATGACCTTCATTTTGAGCAGCAGTGAAGAAAGAAATTTAAATAGAACCAGCGACCGTTGCCCCAAAGGCGTCAAAGAGAAATGGGAAAGGAAAAAAAAAAGAAAAGAAATCAGAGCCAATGAAAATGAAAAAGGTTTGAATAATGCGCGTTGCTTGAACTTTGAAGAACTAAACAAAAAAATACAGAAACCCAAGAAGAAGAATAAAGAAGTTTGTACACAAAAACAAGAACCAACTGCGACAACAGCAAGAACAACAAACGGAAACGACATTAAAGTCGATGTCGACCCATTTCGTTTGGGCCTTTGAAGAAAGTAATTTCTCAGATAAACAACAGCTACTGCCAGCTATTCAAGCGCTTGGCCAAAAGCCAGAGCCAGCTTGTAAATGTAAACATAAAACAAGAAGCGAGGCGAAGTCGTCGTCGTCGTCGTGTATTGGCCGATTTTAAGGCCAAGAACTTGCGCGGCAAGTGAACTATGAGAGAGGCTGGACTGAAGCCTGTTTGCCGGCTAGTTGTTGAATGGGCCAAGGTGCTTGTGGGGGAGGGGTGCTGCCGTGTGGCAAGCATTCGACGCATGCGCAGTTGCAACCTGTTTTGTGTGCGTGAAAATTCTGCTGCCGCTTGTTGCGGTTATTTATGGTGTTATTATTGTTGAAAGTCAAAGTTGGCATAGAATTTTAAATGGCCGCGTTTGTGTTTTATTATTATTTCCATTATCATTATTACAATTTCGGTTATTATTGAAGTTATAATTGATTATTATTATTAAATTGTTGTAGTATTATTCTTATTCCTATGGATATGTATTAAAATTAATTTTCGCCTCAATGCGCTCAATTAGAGCAGAGGCGACGGCGCGCTGGACAATGACAATGACAACAACAACAACAACAATAACAATAACCAACAAAAAATTCGTTCAGGTCTCAGAAATAAGAGTCAAACGGTAATTCATTCGTTTTACTTGTACTAATACACATATGTAAGCACATATCGCATATATCTATTACACACTGGTCTCTCATATTTCGCACTTTACAGTTGTTTGGCCATCGTTTTTTTGTTTTTTTTTTTTTTTTGGTTTTTGCTCTACTTGATTTACAGTTAGATCTCGAGTTGAGCGCATGTGCGACAGCAACTCGTATTAATTATTAATTATTGGATGTGCTCTATTTGATAACGGCACTTGACTTATTCTGCAGCTTTACTTGATTCAAACCGATGCCGCGCACGTTTCAAATTCGCCAGAGGGCGAGTGGGCGAGAGAACGAGAGAACGAGAACGAGAGAGAGAGAGAGAGACGAGATCCGAGTTCCTTTTACCGATGCGCATTGACAAACGACAACCGTCGCGCTCAGCTTTGAACTTACTACTGAAAGTCAACGTTTCGAAGCTGCAGCTGCGCTGAAGCTTTGACGGGAGCTTTGTCCAACAACTGAGACCGGCTTATTGCGGCTTATAACAGCGGTTAGCAGGCAGAGATGACAATGTGCTCACGAGCTTTCATTCGCTATATGTTTATGATAGTTTTTAAGTGCGCGCTTTGCTCTCCACGCTAACAACAATTTGACATGCATTGGGGGCACTCAAAATTTTGATTTACATGAATAGACTTACCTTTGCTTGCCATCTGCATCGGTATAGCTGCTTCTGTAGGCGCCATACAGATTATCCAATTTGCAATCGAAACTGGCCGACAGCGTATATGCCTTGTTCACACTGAGCACCTCCTTCAGCTCGATAATTAGAAGCTGCCGCGTATCATCCAGATAATATTTGTCGATAGCAATGCGCATGCGCGCCATCATATTGAGAATGCTGATGCCGTGCACATTCAGGTCCTTGGCGTGCAGCACAATCAAGTTGGTAACGGCGTCCAGCTGGAACTGTATGGATACGGTGCCCTCGCAGCTGCCCGTCTGCAGATCGGGATGTATGTAGAGCCGATATCGTATGGGTCGCAGCTCACTAGGCAGGCGATAAACAATCTAGTTGCAGTTGTAAAGATTCGGTCAGTATCCATAATTGATAACTGATAACACAAATATCTGATAACAAAATGAGCTAATCACGGTATTATAAACTTGCTAGATTCTAATATATAAGAGCTAAGTCAGCAAGTATGACTGAGACATATCTCCCAAATATACTTGAAAAGATTTCTTTATTAATGTGTCGAATTTATATTTTCCATATTAAATTGCTTAGAATTCGCTTCGCAAATGCGCTCGGGACTGTTTTGTTAGATCGGACAGCACATTGGTCTGTATGTAGTCCTCCAGTACATCGAGTTTCTCTTTGGCCTCCGACAGCTGCAGCCACAGATTGTCCCTGTGCACCACCACAACCACCAGAGCCACGGCCAAGACAGTGGACACCAGGCCAAAGAAAATGGCCACACGCTCCGAAGTGATTTTCTCTAACGGAATAACTTAAAGTTACGGCTATAAATATTTAAATGCTTCAATCTGTGGCTCACCCTTAACGCTTTCTATTAATTTGACCATACTTTAGACCAATTTGTACGATAGCTGCAACTAAACTGATTGCTGGCAACTGGTCAACAAGCGCGTAACGGCTTTTTAGCCAAGATAAAAAATAAACTCGGCAGAAACCCATACCGATAATCGGTTAAAAAAAAACAAAAATATATATATAGGCATCTATATGATATATGATTGTAAATGAATTGGTGCTTATGCCGACTTTACGGCGGTCTAACTATAGCTATAAAAAGAATAAAAGAACATACCTCCTCGGGATTGGGCAGTCCGGTGGGCAGTGTGGGATAGATGGGATTGCTGGTCGTTGAGCTGGGCGTGGTGTCGCCTCCGCCAGGCGTTGTTATCTCACTGGGGGAGGTGCCTCCGCTGGGCGTTGTTATCTCACTGGGGGAGGTGCCTCCGTCCGGAGTTGTTATATCACTGGAAGAGGTGCCTCCGTCTGGAGTTGTGCCTCCACCAGGCGTTGTATCACCAGGTGAGGTGCTCACCGTGGGACTAGTGGTCGCTGCCGTTGTTGTGCTGCCTATGAGGATCTCCAGTTTGTCCAATGCATCCTGGAGATCGTTCTCCAGGTTCGCTTTCTGCACGGCCAGCACAATTGTGGCAACACAGAAGGCAGTTGTGGCCAGGCCAAAGAAAATGGCCACAGTCTTGGTCGTCAGCCCTGAGCACGAATGGATGTCAAGTTCACATATTTTGATTTATTTAATGGGACACTCACAGGCAACCATTTTGATATAAAGTCCTTGCTCTAAGGACGAACGCACTCTTGACGAATGCTTCCACTTTGCAGAACGTTTGGACTGAAACTAATTGCAAACCGCGAATCTGACCAACAATGTGGACTTGATAAACATATTATCGATATGTGAACAATTAAATTGTGCCACAGTCCACGATATATGGACAAGCAATATCATTATGATTGGGCCCTTAAGCTTATATTGACTCCATATATCCATATACATGTAGATCCTACGTGGGCAGTCTGATTCGGAGTTGGGTTTACGATTTCGATACATGAGTATGACAAGCGTTTTTTTCTCTTTTTTATCAGAACTATCAGAACATTTGTAGAGCTATAAAAATCGCCACACGGATGTGTAAAATAAAAAGCATGGTTTATATTTATGGCTTGATTTGTGTACTCTTTATTGTTATAGCCTGCTTATGCAATTGTTATAAATTTATTTATGGAATACGGGGAAATTTTATGTTTCATTATGGGTTTTTAGAGGTCAACGGTGAGGCCGAGCCGCTTAGCCAACTGGAAATGTCATCGGCGTTCTCCTTGAGCCAGTTAATATTGGCCTTGATCGTCTCGATCGCCTGCTGCCTGGAACTGGCGCCCGCTCCAGACTCTGGGTACTTGTTGAAGAACTCCTGCACCTCCTCCAGCTTAATCTGGGTGGCAAAGCGACTCGTTATGCTGGCAATCAACCTTCCCAGACTGCGATCGTTGAGCCCAAAACGTGCCTCCAGCTGTGGCCACTGCTCGCGATAGTATTCCCAGACAATGGGCTCGCCCACCGGATTGGCGGCGATGTTCTGCACACAGGTGAAATAGTCCTGTGCTCGCACAACGCTCTCATCGCTGGCCAGTTCGAGGAAGCGGTAGAGCAGCTGCGCATCCTGCACAGCCGACAGGCCGTACATCAGCTTCGACTTCTCGCTGGCATCCGACTCGGCCTTGAACAGCTCCAGCAGTTGCTCCCAGCTCTCCTCGCTGCTCGTCTGCTGCATGCCATAGAAGTAGACCACCTCGCGCAGATCCGGCGCCGGCCGATTGGCAGCGATGGGCTCCTTCAGCCATTTGCTGAAAAGCTCCTCGGCCTGTTGGAGGCAGTCGGTCACGCCCAGGGCACAGGCTGCCCCAAGCACAGAGACACGCAGGCGACTGCAACGGGAGGGAAAGCGAATAAAAATCGGAAAAATGATCAGCATTTATAGCGGATACTCACTTGCCCAAATGGTTATCCGCCTCGACCGTCCAGCCGACCTCCTTGTACACTTGGGTCAGCAGGGAGCGCGCATAGCTCAAAAAGGAGACGTAGCTCTCGGCGAACATGAGTTTCTTTTGCAGCTTGAGCAGCTTCGAGGTGGCCACGTACCAGGGCACAAAGTCGAGCTCCTGGCTCAAATAGGCGGTCATCTCCAGGGCCACGCTGTAGGACAGCTGGCTGGCATCGGCCAAGGCGAAGGCATCGTCCAGCAGATGCGCCCGATCGGCAATCGCGAAGCGCGCGGGCTCCTCGACCAGCTGCTGGATGAGCAGCGGCCAAAGGTCGGACTCATAGTTGACGCGATAGTAGCCCACCTGATGCACATTCAGCTTCAGCCACTTGACCTCTGATGTCACCGCCACGTCCACCGAATCTTGATCGTACTCGAAAATCAAGTTGTTGATCTTATCGCTCTCGTCGGTGTCCAGGAAGTAGGTGAGGGGCACGCTCCACCTGTAGCCGAATGTAGTTGGCTCCACCGGCTCCTCGTAGCTGGCCTTGTTGGAGAGGAAGCGCTCCTGGGTGATGATGAAGCCAGCTTCATTTCTGCGCACATTCAGCACCGGATAGTTCATCTGCTCGGTCCAGGTGCGCATCAACTGCTTGACATCGAAGTCGCTGACCTGGGCAGCCACCTCCGTGAGGAAGTCATCCGTGACTGTGTTCAAATATTGGAACTTGGTCAAATAGCTGGTCACGGCCAGCTCGAACTTCTCGGCGCCAACGAGAGACTCCAGCATGCGCAGCACAGAGCCCGCCTTCTCATAGCTGATCGTATCGAATATGGCCGTAATCTCATCCGGAGATTCCACCTTCTGGACAATCGGATGCGAGGAGAGTTTCGCATCGAACTCGAGCACTGGATGCAGCGCCAGTATTTGGAATTGTTCCAGCTAAAGTGTTTTTTTTTTTTTAATAATAAAAGCAACTTCCTATGAAGAGGTTAACTAAATGCTTCTCACCATGCCCCAGTCCGGGTGCACTGCATGCACGCCCTTGTACTGCATGAAGCGCGCGAATCCCTCGTTTAGCCACAAATCATTCCACCACTGCATCGTGACCAGATTGCCGAACCACTGATGGGTAATCTCGTGGGCCAGCACAGCGGCTATCGTCTGTTTGTTCGCCGTGGAACTGTTATCCTCGTCGTAGAGCAGATTCGTCTCCCGATAGGTGAGCAGGCCCCAGTGCTCCATGGCACCCGAGGCAAAGTCCGGTATGGCGGCCATGTCCAATTTGGGCAGCGGATACTCCACCTTAAAGTACTGTATATAATATTCGGTGACAGCCGTGCCAAATTCCAGCGCATATTGCACTTTATGCAGCTGATGGGGCGTGGCAAAGGCGCGCATCGGAAAATCTTGGCCAATGCCATTGGCCTTCACCGTCCCGTCGGCCGAGTCAAAGTCGGAGACAATGATGCAGGCCAGATAGGTGCTCATGGGCACGCTGGTGGCAAACGTGGCCATCGTGTTCTCACCCAGATTCATGGACTCCTGCAAAGGTATTGTTATTGTTATTGTACACAAAGTGTTAGCCAAATGTTGACCCACCGTTTTGTCCATGTTGGAGAGCGCATCGTAGGAACCGGAGCTGGGATGAACCACGCTGATGGTGAAGTTCGCCTTCAGGGCGGGCTCATCGAAGCAGGGAAACGCCTGGCGCGCATAGGTGGGCTCAAATTTCGTGGTCGCAATTTTGCTGGAAATATTTCAAAAAAAATTGTGGCATGCTTTTAGGCTTTTGCTTTGTGATGGTTGCACTCACTGTTGCTGCCCCGCAGGCGTCTCATAGCTGCTGCTGTAGAGTCCGACCAGCTTGTTTTGCGATTGTCCCTCGAACACCACGCCCAGGGTGACAACGGCGTTCGCCGCCAGCTCCTCCTTCAGATTGACAATGAGAAACTCGCGCACCGTGTCCAGCTCGTGGCCCTCCAAATCAGCTTCGCCCAAATAAACGCTGGTTATGTTCAGTTTGTGCGAGTGCAGCACAATTTGTTTGGTGGCCGTTACAATTTGGATTCTAATCTTTACTTGGCCGCTGAAAGTGCCCGCGTCCAGATCGGGATGCAGGTACACATCGTAATGCGTGGGCACCACAGTTGTCGGCAGGCGATAATCAATCTGTAGTTAATTACCAAATTGAATGTAATTAATAATGAGTTTGATAATGCTGAAGTGATTATATCTTAGCCACCGTCAAATTCAGTGATTAATATCTTAAATGTTGCAACTACAGAAATTAAACTTTTCTTAGAATTTGCCCCAAATTGTGAATAAATTTCGTTGCAAAACAGATTTAAAATAGTTTTAGCTGTTACCATAGCAAAAACTATACAAAATAAAAATTAAATTATGTTTTCTTGTGATTAGCTGATTAGAGGGCCAATCCAGGGGTGATAGCCCCCCACTTACCTCCTCGCCTGTGGCGATTGTGGCCGCGGCAAACGCCGCAACGATCCAAAGCAATATGAAGCGTTGAAAATTGCCCGTTAAAAACATCTTAGCCGTTCCAGCGACGCCAGTTAACTGAATGCATTGGCCTGCTTCAGTCCACAATATAGCATTTGGCTATAGCCATATTTTTGTCCATAATTAAATTTGATTGTGGGCACTTGAAGCACTTTATAGCTGACACAAGCGATAATGTGCGTACAACCAGAACCGAAAGATATTCGTCGGCAAGTTGCGGCTGACTCGTGGATAATGGAGCAGACCAGATCGCCCCGCGGCTAATACCGGCTAAATTAACAATGTAATGATTCGCAATTTTTTGGAACGTTTTCGATACACTGTTCACCAATAAAGAAGGGGTATAAAAGAGTTTGAACATTTTCCATTTTGTCGGTTTTTTTAGAGGGTGGCGTTCCGAACCAATGAAATTAATATGTTCATATTTTTTGGTGATGAAAGACTCGTATTTACTACGACGAGGTGACTTATTCTTATTCGACATCTCCTTTAAATTTTCAAAATTATATAAATAATGATATTTCCAGCATCCGTTTTTTATGTATACATATATTTTGCATATATTATAGGGAAATATTCTACATATATATTATTTACTATTTAAATGACAATTCTATATGTGTGCATGTGTGTGTGTGGTATTTTGGGATCAGGATTGCTGGAACTATGATTTTTGTAATTTTATTTCATTTTTTATTGTTTTGCTAGAAATACAGAGCAGAAATACGGAGCAGAGCATCTCCCAATCGGCGACTGGCGTTTGCAAAACTTTTAACTAGTTGTTCACTGTGCTGTTTCCGTTATTGGTGGCTTATACGGCTACATCTAAACTGTTAATGGTTTTGTTACTTCCCTCTCGCTCTTTCCTTCACGCTCTCTTTCTCACACATGCTTTTCGCTAATCTTTATTTGGTTGTGTATACGCAATGTAGATTATTTATAACGGCAATTCGATGGGTGGCGTTTTAGGGTAGACACGGACCTCTCCGATTACCTATTTGCTAGTTCTACCAGCTGCCCACTTCTAGACCAAGCGCTCCTCCTGCGTGTCGTTTTGGTCGAGCCAGGCGTCAACGCTGGCCAGATTTTCGACCAGCCACACGATGTTGTTCTTGACGGTCTCCAGGGCACGTACACGGGCCGCTGTGCCGGCGCCCGCCTCCGGATACTTGGCGAAGAACTGCTCCATCTCCTCGAGCTGCGTCTGGGTGTGGAAGCGCGCCGTGATCGAGGGTATCAGGTTGCCCAGGTAGCGTTCGTTGAGTCCGAAACGGGCCACCAACTGTGGCCAATTCTCGCGCACATAATCCCAGACCAGTGGCTCGCCCATCGGATTCGCCGAGATGTAGGTGAGGCAGGTGAAGTAGTCCTGGCCACGCACATACTCCTCGTTCCAGGCCAGCTCAATGTAGCGCCAGAGCAGCCAGGGCTCCTGCACCGCGGCCAGGCCGTACATCAGCTTCGATTTCTCGCTGGCATCGCTTTCGTTGACGAACAGCTCCCAGACGGTCTCCCAAATCTCCTGATTGCCCGCCGACTGCATGCCATAGTAGTAGACCGTCTCGCGCACATCAGGATTGGGGCGGTTGCTGGGCGTGGCCAGCCAGCTGCTAAACTGCTCACCAGCCTCCGTCAGGCAGGAAGCGAGCCCCAGTGAGCAGGCGGCGCTTAAGGCGGTCACCCGAAGGCAGCTGACATAATAAATAAAAATATATCTCAATTGATTCAAGCAGATATATGTATGGGGTAGGTGCCACTCACTTATCCAAATGATCCTCGCCCACGCTCCAGGTGAGTGCTGTGTAAATCGGCTCAATCAGAGCTGTGGCGTATTTCTTGTACTTGACATAGCTGCTGGTGTAGTACAAGGTGCGCTTGAGGGATGTCAGCTTGGATGCGGCCACGCTCCAGGGCACATAGTTGTCCTCCTTGGCCAGGTACTTGGTCATGTCGAAGGCGATCTCGTAGGGCAGCTGTGTGGCATCGGCCAAGGCGAAGGCATCGTTCAGCAGCGAGGCCCGATCCCCGGCGCTAAAAGCATCCGGCTTGGCCACCATCTGATTGGCCAGCGCCGGCCACAAGGCCTCATCGTAGTTGACGCGATAGTAGCCAACCTGATCGTGATTCAACTTGATCCAATCCACGGCGCTGTCCAATTTAATGATGACTGCATAGAAAACAACCAACGATTGCGATCTTCATGCATAAATATGATTTGTCCGGCACTTACTTTCGCTGTCCGAGTGATAAAACCAGGCCCGCTGCACCTCGGCGCTCCCGCTGGTGGTGTAAGTGATGGGTATGGACCAGCGATAGCTGCGATCGTACGATAAATAATATATGTGTGAACATAGCAATCAGTTAAACGAGCAAACAGAGATCAAATGCGGAGATTAAGTAAGTGATCTTCTGCTCCCGCCCCACAGCTTACTTGAATTCGGAGTGCTCATGCACTTCATCATAGTCATTGGGATTGGACAAGAAGCGCTTCTGCGTCAATTTGTATTCCGTGTCCGAGACCTTAGCGATCGTGACCACCGGCAGGCCCATCTACAGCGAGCAAAGTCATAAAAATTGGGTTCAATGGCTATGCAAATTTTTGTGGTAATGCTGCACGGACAGGTCTCGACACCATCCACATACCTGCACCGTCCATGTTAGCATTATATCTGTCACATTATAGTCCAGCCCCAACTTGTCAATCTCCGCAAAGAAGTTATCCGTTACGGCGTTCTGGTATTTGTATTCATTTAGATAGTTGGTAACAGCCGTGCGAAATATCGTCTCGCCCAGAAAGTCTTCCAACATGCGCACCAGCGAGGAGCCTTTCGAATACGTAATCGTATCGAAGATTTCCGTTATCTGATCTGGGTTCTCCACCTTCTGAATGATGGGGTGCGAGCCCAAAGTGCCATCCAAGGTGAATACACCATGCAAAGTGCTGACAATAAATTGTTCCCGCTACGAAAATAAATAACAAAAATTATTTCATTTGAAAATTAAGTACCTACAATTAAATAACCTTTCAAACATATAGAAACTAATTCGCTATATATTTCCTAGTTGTCTTTGAGCATAACAATAAACTTTTCTTGAAGGCTTTATGATATTGTAGGTTTATGATGGTGATTTTTCTGATAAGAAACTATCTTTGGAGACAAAAGTGTTGTTCATAAAAAAAATGTTAAATGTTGATCTGCAAACTGAAATTCTCAAGAATCATTTTTGACCGATTTTTACTATTCTGATCTGATCTGATATTGATAAGACTTTATGATAATGACGCTTCCAAATGCTAAGTTTAGTTGCAATACATTTAAATTTATGAGTTTGCTGTTGAACAATTTTCAAATTTATTTGTTAACTATATTTATTGGTGGTAAAATAATAAAATTAATAATAATAATAATAAAAGTAATAATAATAATGTTAATATTAATAAAGTATTTATATATTATTTTAATTATTTCGATTAAGACTTACCATTTGCCATTTGGGAAAGACGGAATCCACGCCCAGGTACTCAATAAAGCTGGCGAAGCCCTCGTTTAGCCATAAATCATTCCACCATTGCATAGTAACTAATATCGGTGGGAATATATATCAATTGGGTTGTTCATCGAGCTTATCAGCAATGGATTTACCTAAGTTTCCGAACCACATGTGGGCGAATTCGTGAGCGATCACGCTGGCAATCCGCTGCTTGTTCACGGCGGAGCTGGTGGCCTCCTCGTAGAGGAGCGACGTCTCCCGGTAGGTGACCAGGCCCCAGTGCTCCATGGCGCCAGACACAAAGTCCGGAATGGCAGCCATATCCAGTTTGGGCAGCGGATACTCGATTTGAAAGTAATCGATATAATACTCGATGACGCCCTTGCCCACTGTGACAGCAAAATCAACCTTGTCGATCTGCTCCGGCGTGGCGTAGACGCTCATGTCGAAGGTTTTGCCAATGCCCTTGGTGTCGATTTGCACGGTCTTGGCCTTGAAATCTGACACAATAAAACAGGCCAGATACGTGCTCATAGGCACACTCTTGGCGAAATAGACTTCCGTGTAGGTGCCCATGTCCACCTCCCAGTCCATGTTCATGTTGGAGAGTGCATGATAATCGTCGCCCGTGGGATGCACCAACGTGATCTGAAAGGTGGCCTTCAGGGCGGGCTCATCGAAGCAGGGGAACGCCTGACGTGCATAGGTCGGCTCGAACTTGGAGGTGGCTATGGATTTCCTGCTCTCGTCAGCCTTCACATACGACGAGCTGTAGAGGCCCACAATTTTACCGGTCATATTGCCGGAGAATTCGATGATCAGCAGGACGTTAGCGCCCGCCGACAGCTCTCCGTTCAAATTGACGATGAGAAACTCTCGGACTTCATCGAAAGTGAAATCCTTCACAATGATCTCGGACGCCCCCGATTGATAGATAAGAACACTCTTAATCTCAAGATAGAGCGAGTGCAAAATTATCTGATCGGTTGCCGTGATCACAGTTATGTTGATGGTCTCCTCGCCGGTAAACTCGCCTGTCTCAATGTTGGGATACAGATAGAGATCATAGTTGTTGGGGACGACTGTGCTGGGCAGCCGATAATCGATTTTCTCCGGCTCTGCAGTCGTGCCCGGCTGTGACGTCGTGCCCGGCTGTGAAGTCGTGCCCGTCGGCGCCACCGTGGTGGACGTGAAGCCCGCCTCGAGCAGATCGATTTTCTCCTGTGCTTCGCGCAGATCCGATTTCAAGTTCGCCTTCTGCACGGCCAGCACAATTGTGGAGACGGTGAACGCCGTGAGGGCTACGCCCAGAAAAATGCTAACCAATTTCGCGGTTATTATCATTTTCGGGCGGCGTCTAAAACGCAACTAAGCGCTGACAATGAGCACTCGACGATAGGTAACCATGAGCGTAGCCAACCTATATCTTAATTAGACAAACTGATTGCTAATCTAATCGCAATCGCTACTCGGACCCGCTCTCAACATCAACGGCCGGCTATAAACGTCAATGATCCGGCTTATTTACGGGCCACTCCAGTTTGCCCATATAGCAGATTCGATTATTACATTTACTAAACTTAGAAATGGCAAAAATCTGCGCGTTTTTCCTGTGCAACACGAATTCCCAATCGTTTGAGAATCTTTAGAAACTCCCGGCGCCAGCGTCCTAACTTTCCGTAGCGCCGGCGCCCATATGTGTATCTAAGCGTATTTATATGCATGTATTGGACCAATTGAGCATTGTTGTTAACCAAATTGACTACCTGATCGGGTCGCGGCTTTGCCTGTGTATTACCCGGCGCTTTAGGTACTAAAAAACCCCTTTTCCGGTGCCTACAGCAAACGGGATTCTCGGCCTAATTAGAGAGTTTTGGTATTTTCATTCTGTTAAAACCCAAAAAGTGAAATTTCCGCGCATATTTTTAAACGCCTGGGGAAATGTGATACAATGACTTTGTTATGGGAAAAAGTGTGCCACGACTTAAAGAAGTCCTTTTATATAAATCTCTCGCAATCTTCCTATAGTCGTTGGACTATATTTATGTATGTATATGGGATTGGGAAATTCGAAGTAATGTTATAAATTTAGATTAGATATGAGTTGTGAGTCAACCGTTTAAGCTTATTAGTATTACATGTATATTTTTATTATAACATGGAAACATGCAAAACTGGTTGAGCTAGGAGTGCTCGACAAACTCTGGTTATATATATCTAATGGCATATAATGTGTTGTAATGTCATATTTTTGCGCAAAACTCATAAAACTTGTTGATTTATGAGAATACATCTTAAACGAGCTTTGAGTTGTTTGCTGATTCGATGTGTCATTTGGCCAAAAGCGAGGCAACTACCATGGTCGGAAATACCTGGACATATTCCGGTTGGCAGGCTGGCTCGACGGGATTCACAACAGCTTACCGCAAAGCGCAATTAATTTTCCAAATTATATTATTTGTCATATGTTTTGTTATATAATTGGCTTTGCCAGCAGAGTTGGCAAAACACAGGACGTTACAAGATCCTCGTACGCATTGATGTGGACGTTGTCCGACCTGGAAAATCCGTCAAAGTGAATGGAATCGAGTTGAGTTTCATTCATGAAAGCACGTCCTGCACCGCATGGTGTCTACCTGCCTAAGCGTGGGAAAGTTGCCAGCGTCGAGGAACTGCGTCGGCGCTGCAGGACGACGCCGGCAGGTAGAACGAAACTGGGCTGCTCCGCAATTGCGTCGGTCTGTTGGGTTATTTGTGTGTCGCCGGGAGTTTCTTTAGCTGTTCATGAAAAACTCCCAAGTGGACGAACCGAAAAAGGCAAATTTCCGGTTTTTTGACCAGGCTCGTATTTCCCACGACCCAGGCGCGTGACTCGCCCAACTATAAAACCCGGCCCCTGGCTCCCGACAGCAAACAGTCGAGCAAGCGACAGCCAATCGAACACATCAACAATATCATCACCATGTTCTACATCCTGCAAATATTCCTGAGCATTGCCAGCGGCGCATCGGCGGCAACGGTCGCGGAGCCGATGACCTACTATCAGTACACACAGTTCCAGGCGCCGCTCTCCTGGGAGGCCATCAGCAGCAGCAGCCTCGACCTGGCCATCGCCAGCTGCCAGCAGAGCTTCAAGTGGCAGCGCTGGAACTGCCCCAGTCGCGATTTTATCAAGCGCCGCACGGCGCCCACTGCCGCCCACGAGCTGGATCGCGAGGACGTCTACGTGGCGGCCATTTCGATGGCCGCCATCCTGCACACGCTGACCAAAGAGTGCGCCAACGGCGTCATCTCCGGCTGCGGCTGCAGCGACAACGCCCTCAATGTGCCCTGCGCCCACGAGCCGGCCAAGGCTCTGAAGCTGTACGAGCAGCGCTTTGGCGCGAATGCCGGTGCCTTGGGGCACAATCAGCGCGTGGTTGGCGCCCTCCTGGAGCAGTCGCTGGAGCAGGAGTGCCACTGCAAGCAGCACAACGCGCAGGGCGCCTGCCTGGAGGAGCAGTGCGTGCAGGTGCTGAAGCCCTTCGAGACGCTGGCCCAGGAGCTGCTGAACATGTACGACGACGCCATCCAGCTGGATACCACGACGAGCAACCTGAAGATCATGTGGGAGAACATACCGCTCGACTCGCTCGTCTACATGCAGGACTCGCCCAACTACTGCCAGCCGGAGGCCAGCGGACGCTGGCCGGGCACCCGCGGACGCCAATGCACCAAGCACGCGGGCAGCTCCGCCGACGAGCGCCTCTCCTGCCAGCAGCTGTGCCGCGTCTGCGGATTCCGTGTGCGCTCCCAGCACGTGCGCAGCGAGCGACGCTGCAACTGCAAGCTGGTCTGGGGATTCCGCTTGCAGTGCGACGTTTGCGTCCAACTCGAGCGCCAGTACAGCTGCTACTAATAGAGAGCGAGAGCGAATGCGGGAGAGAGAGAGAGAGAGAGACTGAGCTGGCATAGAGAAGTGCCAATTTGGGGGCGCTGGTTGAGCCCCACAACAACAACAACATCAACAAGAACAACAGCCGCAATTATTTGCCTAGTCTTAAGTTAATTTATTTGTGCCCTCCTCTAATTTATTGACTAAACAACAAGCTAATAAAAATCTAAATTTAATGCTATGCATAAATCTTTATTGACTTGACTTTATTTATATGCAAACGTGTAAAAACGCAAAATTGGCGTCACACGATTATATTATTACGTAAAGGGTCTGCCAACATTAAATTCAAACAAAATCCACCATAGTGTACAACTAATAGAATTTTAAGAAAATTTTTATTATAAAAAACATATGTATTTCTGAACGATTCTGGTATCTGAATTAGCAAAATATAGTTTTCTTATATTTGCCGCGTTCACGAAATAAACAGTAAAATTTTTATTATAAATCGATTTTCAAAATTCGGATCAAAAACAATATTAGCATACATTTTCAAATTTGTTGTCGAAAATCATGAAAAATTTAATTTAACTGAATCCTTCGCTCCCATAACTTTGTTAAAATTGCACCGATTTTCAGATTTGATGATATTTTGTTGATTGTTTGTCCTGTTTATTTCATTTATGCTTTCAAATAGTAATTTTTTGTATTACACTGTGAATAAGTATTGTGCTGTCGGTTACATCCAACTGCAACGTGCTTTCTTGTTTTTTTTTTTTGTTTTTTCTTATCAGGCACAATATCGGAACCGAGAACTAATTCGTCACAGACTCGTTATAAATTACCCTTTATAATTTAGAGATCTTAGACAGTATACAATGTGCTTGTGCTAATTATGCACTTCAAAATACAAGATTATTATATTAAGATTATGTTAACTATTGAAAACGTCATGAATAAAGACCGCGCTGGCCTGTTAACAAATTAAATTCTTATAATAAAATCTGTATTTTTAATGCTAACAACATATATTTAAAAGAAACTATTGAATTGAAAACGAATTTAAAATGAAATCTTGTGTTTTTAAATAATTTGCGCTTCTAAAATGTTATCAAAATATTATCAAGAGTTGACTATTGAATGATATAGCTTTTTCCCAAGTAAAATCGCCGAAAAGTTTTGTTTCGGCTTAAAATTAAAATTAAATTATATATTATACATATTCCAGTGGCCAGTAGAGTAGTAAATACGTCCCATTTTAAACGGCTATAATGGTGTAAACGAGGTGGGGCGCAGTCGGTTACACCCGATTGCAACGTTCTAGTTGTTCAATAGATGATATCTGCATTCCCTCATTAAAAACACAACGACGCACCCGATTTGTTTTGTTTATTTTCATATTAACTTAATGCGAAGCCTATTGCAATTTGTGTGTTTTGCGTTTTGTTTGTTCACCTAGCTGTCTAAACTCTTCCTCTCTCCCCTTCCACAGCCCACTAATTGACCCAGGTGGTGGGCTTGCCCTCCACCCGGTAGCCGTTGTAGGCCGCAGCGGCGGATGAGGCGGCCGCCGCCAGCTCGGATCTTCGGCTCGGCTCGCTGGCCCAGTAGGAGGGCGCCACCTCGTACGATTGCATCATTTTGTTGCTGTTCTTGATGGCCGATATGATGAGCAGGAATATGGCCAGCTTGCCCACCAATATGGACTTGACCAGCAGCAGCTTCAGCTTGGTAACCAAGAACGGCACGATCGCCGACTGTATGAGAAAGGGCAGAATGAAAAGGGGCAGCACCTTGGTGATCATGTCGTACTTCTTGCCGCGACCTGTGGACATTTAATCATTGAATAAGATGGCTTCAATTGGATCGATCACAATCGCGAACTCACCCTCCTCGCTGTTGTCCGTGGTTAACCAGCGTGCGCCGATGATCTCCCTGAGATTCTCGCCATCCAGTTTGACGCGCACAATGTCGTTGCTCATGTCCAGGCTGACATTGAGACCGGGTCCCACATGGTAATGCTGCACGCTGTCAGACTCTGACCACTCGGCGTCCAAACTGGGCTCCGCTTCGGGCAGCTGTTCATCCAATCTCTTATTGTTGCTGTTGTTGTTGTTGTTGTTGCGATATTTGCGTTTGCGCTTGCGTCGTTTTTTGCCCGCCGCCGTCTCGTTCTCATCGTAAATTGGAGTCTCGGTTTGTGCCTCCAGCAGCGCCTCGGCGTTGGCCTCGTTCCGCAGCTCCTGCGCCAGTGCGTCGTCAATGGCCTGCTGCTGCTCCAGCTCCTGGTACTCGACTGCCTCGGTGGCCGCCTCCGCCTCCGCCTCACTGGCGACCAGTTGGGCGGCGCTGACGCGATCCCGCAACCGCTGTCGGTACTCGCTGGTCGTCTTGTTGCCCAGATAGGTGCTCTTGTAGTTCTTGTAGATGCCCATGTAGATCTGCGAGTTCTTCTTCAGCGCCTGCTTATCCTCCGGCTCATAGTTGCTGGCCAGACCGCGCCCCGTCTCCGAAGTGCCGCTGGTGTCCTGGCAGGTGGCCAATGTCGCGCACAGCGCACAAAGTAATAGGATCAAACTGGAACTGATCATGTTTGGCGCATGTCACTGCTCACTTTAGTTAACTGGAAAACTGTTTGCTCCGCGTGTGTGCACCAAGCGCTGGCCAGCCACAAAATGTGGCACGATCGCCATGCAGCATGCATTTTATCAACTCAGCAGCAGCAGCCTCCACAGAACAAGCTGCGTGGAAAGCCAAGACCAGATGTGGCCACATTCTGCTGGAATTGGCATCGGAATTGGGCACAGCCAGCTTTAGACTGTGTCACTCGGTTCAGTGCTCTGGCCGCAACTGGGTAGCCAGAACACGATGCTGTTTGTGCTGTTACTGGATCTTCCTCAATTAAATTGGCAACATGTTTGAAAAAAAAATAAATAACTAGAGTAGGCCTGGAGTTTCTCATTGATCTTCCTCATTGATTTCTTTTAGCTGTAATTGTTGCACACCCCTCCAGCTATTGACCATAAATCTAGTCGAAGCTCTCTGGTCTGGACCATGTTAACGGTCGCTCGAGTAATTCTTTGGCCATAATCAGAGACAATTAGCTCTGACTGCGATAGCATGAGAAAGTTGTTGACAGAATTGGCTGGCAAATGCTCTGCTTCTTCTTTTCTCCTCATCTACTCCTTCTGCTTCTGCTTGTTCTTCTTCAATAACTGCTCTGATTGAGTTAGGAGCGGGCGTTTGGCTTAGACTACAACTGTATTCGAAATCCAGGCTAGAAAGTAAATTCTCTATTGCGAAAAATCCGCTTAGCATTTTTGGTATCTCCAGGAACTACTTTCACAGCTTATTTAAACCCGTTGCAATTCGATTCTGACTCATCTTTAATAATTTAACAGTTTGATTTGCTTGATGACCATTATCTTGCATGAAAAAGAAAATTATTCATATTGTTTTAATTTATAGAGCTGAAGAAAATTCAGAATATTTGAATATTTTTCAGAATTTTATTTTCTAACGAATAGTAAAATAATTTATTATAGAAAAATATATGAGTTAAATAAATAATAAAATATTTAAAAAATTAAGTTCAGAACTTTACGCCAAATCACTTTGTACGGCTAAACAGGGCAACAATTTTTAGGTCTTACAAGTTTGTAATGAAAGTGAATTGCAATGCCTACAATAAGTATATGTATGTGTCGGTGCCTACGCATTTATCAATGAACAAATAGTTACTAATTAAAATGCATTGCCTCATTGCCAATTAGCTGATAAATCAATATTACAAACCGAAAAAAAACAAAAGAAGAAATGAAAGCGAATGGTTTAGCCCATGGTGGGCGCTGCCCTCAATATATAGACACGCGTCGTGAAAGAATGCCCATGTCCAAGTCAACGAAGTCAACGTCTCCGACTCCTAGCACCAAGTGCAGCATGACCAAAATGTGTAGCCCGCTTGCCCCTTAAAGGGCACGCAGTTGCCACCAGTGAAAATCATCAACAGCTTTATGCATATTCAAAAAATTAAAAACAAAAACAAAAAGAAAAATAAAAACTAAAAAAAAAGGTGAGTAACAGTAAGATTGGGCATCGAGCGAGGCATTCCTCAAAGCAGCGGCACGAATCGCTTGTTTTGGCGCACGTTCGTGCCGCGTCCGGCTGTCGAATTTCAAGTAGCCTCCAACTGGCCAAGACCTACGCCCTCATAAAAGCCAATGTCAATCTGAATTGTCAGTCAATTGTCAGCCAGTGCTGGAGCTGTGTACAGTGCGCACACAAACGGATTAAACGAAGGATTAACAAAATTCATATATATATATATAAATATTACATATCAACAAAATGGCTGTCGCTCAGAAATTTGCCCTCTCGATGCTCTGCCTGTGCCTCGTCTGTGAGTTGGCTTTGTGCCAGCAGCCGGCGAGCAACGACTCGGATGTGACTGGTCAGTAAATGCGATTTGACTAAAAAACAAAAATAGCGCAAATTCTTAACTATTATTTTTGTTTTCTTCTTCTATTGTCAGAGAGCCGCACTTTTGGCCATCATTTTCTGCGTCGCATCAGCTTCGCTCTGGTGCCGGGCGCATTTGTTGTGGGCGTCATTACCACATTGCTCGCCGCACTGACGGTCGTCTCCATAAAGGGTCTGGGCGTTGGCGTCATCCTGCTCGTGCTGGCCATTGGCCAGATGCTGTCGCGTGCTCTGCCCGTGCAAGCCGCTGCCGCGTACGCGGCTGCGCCCGCTCCCGTCCCCGTCGTCTACTCCCACTCGCACACACAGCAGCCCGTCTGGCTGGAGAAGGAGTGGTAGATGTGGGGCCAAGGAGATGTGGATTTAGCGAGCTGGTAGCAGGCCAAAATTATACCTCAGCGAGCGTGCAACCAAATAATAATTTAAGGCTAGTTTAAATTATTTATTTACAATATATTTAATACACAACGCAAATTATTTAACGCATCAATTTCAACGGCTGATCAATCAAATCAAAATTAATAATTTTTGTTGTTGTCTGGGCATTATGAAAAGTGAAATTTCCATGCGGCGTACGCTGCTCATTGGGTATGCAGCTCACCAAACTGGCCACGATTTACGGTTCTTTCGATTGCTCTTCCGCTGCGTCGGCTCCAGTTTTGGAAACGTGCGCGCAGCAACACGTATAGAAAGTCGGGGGCCTCCTCCTAAAAATAAAGTAAATAAAAACAAATATGGGTCACACCTAGTCAAATCCAACTAATCGAGGAAAAAAAGTTAATATTGAATTTCTCTAAGCAATTATTGGCTAGTACTTTTGGAGCTCATTATGGACTGCGGCTAATTAATAAACTCTCACTTAATAATTGGCGGTCAGTTAATTAAGCCGCAGCCGTCTAAACGAGCCAATTGTCAACCAGTTTAAGTCCGGCTTCAATTGTTCCACTTTGCGACAGTTTAAAATTTCTGCACTTGACAAGTTTCTAAACTGTCGCATTTAGCCCCGCTAACCCCCGCCCGGTGATAGCTAAGCAGCCAACTGAGTGAAGTGAAAAATGCTGATAAGGCCATGTTGATAAGGCCACACGTTAAGAGTGTGGTACCAATTGAAGCATGCTTCGAAAAATCGTCATTGAATTATGCGAAAATCCAGTTGTATTTTTCCTCATGACATTGAATATTTACATTCAACGTTTGGGGCGGCGATAATTCAGCTAAATGGGCCAACACGCCCGACTGCCAAAGTCAATGCCAAAGCCAAAGCCAAAGTCGGAGCAAAAGCAAAAGCTTTGGCCAACAGCAGCCACCGCGATTTGACCCGCTAAACTAAATCTGTGCAGCATGAGAATAGCAGCGGCTGTGTGGAAAACCAGTTGGCCAGACGAAAGCGCCAGCCGAGAAAAGTGCTGGCCAGGATTGTGTTGACTCTGATCCGATCTTGGTGGTGCATTCAGTTCAAAGCAGTTGCTGCTCTCGTGCAGTCGTGTCCAGAGCAAGGCGTACTATTGGCCAACAGAAAATATATCATCGTAATTATATATATAGAATGCGCGCATCAGTTATTGCTCTGCATATCCTGCTGGGACTTGGCCTCGCCCAGGCTATTGATTGGGTAAAAAATATAAGAAATAAATTTTTATAATCTGGAAAATTGTTATAATTTTTTTGTATTTATTAAGATATATATATTTTAATATATTTGATTTCCTTTGTTGTGTAAAGTGTTGTAATTTTTTTAATCAAATTTGTATGTGTTGAGTTTCTGTTAGATATTTTGAAAAACAAAAATAGGCTTGTTCAAGATAAAGAGGAAACAAAATTTTATTTTCGATACAAATTTCAATTTTTTTTAATCAAGAAATTATTGATAATCATTAAAAAAAAAAAAACATAAATAAATAAAACTTATGGGATTAATGCTTTTATAAACCAATTTTATGTCAAACCGGGTTTCAACACACAGAAAGTGTTATAATTTTGTCGCTTAGCATCTTATAATCTTAATGAGTTTAAGTTACTAACGAACGGCTAGCTTAATAAAAGTTTTCAAAAATTTTCATAATTAAGAACATATATAATGTTTAGTAGATTCTGATATAACACAGATTAATTGACAGAAAGCACTTGAGCATAAATTAAATTGCGCTTTGCATACTTTGCAGCGCGCGTTGAAAACTTGCGATGACACAAATGCCAGCTGCGTGACACGAAAGTACGGCTCGTCCATACCGATGCGGATCTACGAGTGTCTGCGTGAATCCACAATGTTGCGCTGCACGAAGTTGTTTGTGCTGCAGAAGTTGGAGGAGCGCAGACAGCTGCCACAGACGGGCAATCTGACCAGAGACTTTTTGGAGCAGTTCTTTGGCCAGGAGACGCAGCTGGGCAGCCTGATAACCGAGAAGTACCAGCAGATGTCCGAGAAGGAGCTGAATCAGCGCCTGGTGCAGAATTTCCAGCGCTTCTTCAAGCATCGCGACATCAAGCTACACTTTCTGCCCGGCATGCTGGTCAAGATTGTGCCCAGCAAGGAGAACAAGCTGAAGTTCACGCTGAAGAAGGGTGAGTACCAGGCCGACGAGTTGTCCTGCCGCTGACTATGTACCTGCTCTTTGCTAGCCCACAAATCTCGCTTGGGTCGCGCCCGCCGACGCGACACTGAGGAGCTGCAGCTAAATCTTATGAACCTGCCGTCGATGGCCGGCAGCGTGGGCGGTGGCGCCACCAGCGCCAGTGTGGAGACCTACGAGCCGGAGACGGAAGGCGATTCAAAGCAGCAGATCGGCCTAGGCGCCGGCGGTCATGGCGGCGAGGCGGCCGGCGGTGGCGGACTGCTCAACAAACGGAAGAAAAAGCAATCCTATAAGACGACCATGCTGCAGGTGGCCGTGCCCATCCTGGTGCTGCCCGCCATTCTCCTGGCCAGCCTGTTGCCCTTTGTGCTGCCCACGTTAAAAATGGCCACAATCTTGTCGCTCTTCATGAATAACGGCGCCTTCCTAGCCGCCATGCTCTATGCCTACGCCTCCGCCTCCGCCTCGAGTGCGGCCAGCCAGCCTCAACACATCAGCTACGGCTACACGGATGGATTTCATTGAACCAAAATAACACTTAGATTTGTATTATCCCGTTTGATTGATTCTCGCTTCTTCAATAAAAGCTTGACCTATGTCTATAGTATATACTCTATTTACTCACTGAACTGAACCAAAATTAAAGACAACAATCACACTTGTCTGACTGACTTAATATCATATTTACCTTATTCAAAATTAAATTCGTAATACCATTTTTTAATTCAATTCTAAGTTCGATTGAGTTATAAGAACATATACAAATACATATACACATATCGATCGAATTGTCGTAGAGTTGAAGCAAAAACCGAAGTCATTTTAGGGCTCAGTTAAAAATAAATTCTTTACCCAAATACTGCAATATTTCAAGCATTAAAAATCTGTTTTAAAAAATTAATGGCTAGAAACTTAATTATATTTTTAAAATATAGATGTATACTTAATAAATTATAAATGCTAATTTTAAAAAGTGATAATTTGTACGTCACTTCTTAAAATAAATTGTACGAAACTCAATGAGACTTTGAACGATAAATATGCGAGTTTTTGTTTCTCAGCTCGTGCGACTCAAGCAACACTAAGACGACTAGTTTTAGGTAACAACAACGACAACAGCAACAACAAGGAAAACAACTAGAACAACAATGTCACATAGATATCTGTACTTCCCCATCAACCGAAAGAAGCCACCTGAAACCTGAAAAAACAATAAATAATAATTATAATTTAACTGTAAACTTCAAGAAATTATGCTCTATTGGACGACTAGCAATATACCCTGTATTGTCTAATGTTCATTAATATTATTATATTCTTGTTGCAATTTACAGTTAACTGATTTCTTGTGTTAACGTGTACTGAATTGAGTTAACAACGTAACCATTTGCTTGTTAAGACAAACGTTTATTTGATTAGCAGATAAATGCTTGAATCCCTTTTAATGTGCAACACGAAAGACAGTGTATATATATTTTTGGAATTTAGCAATTTTTTTTCGAAATTGTTTTTCTACAATTTTAGTGATTAAATATATAATTGGCTTATAGCTTAATATCCTACACACCTAATAACTAAAAACAATTTACATTCTCATCCAAAAATTGAGACTTAATTTTAAACCTTAGAAAGTAGAGCTAACTATAGAACCTCTTGCGTCGTATAAAAATTATATGTTACATATTTATAAGATCAAAAAAAAAAACCTTTAAAGAGCTGTTGTTTAGGGGCTTATCTCGAATATGTTCTTGTTTGTTTTTCTTTTTTTTTTTGGAATTGAAGCCATTTGAAGCATTGCGATCGTTGCGATTAACCCATCAATAGTTCGATTTAAAGCGGAGACGCTCTTCGTCATTTTTGAGCTGCAGTTGCAATACTGAAGCCGGAAAGCCACTCCCTTGGTTAATGATGTTAAAGGTATGTAACGCATCTGAGACGCAATTATCGACGTTTTTTAATCCTGTTTACACTCTAGTGGGCCACTGTTTACAATTGAGGCGCCCTTTCGATCCTCCTCACTGATATCCTTATCATCCCAGCCCCAAACGGCTTTCTCCTCCAGATCGTGATCCAGATGCATAACCAGCTCATTTGTGGGAGCGCCGCTGCTATTGTTATTGGCATCCAGCATGGCGGAAATATGCGATCCGTCGCCGGTGCGCATGACACGCTTGTACACCATGTCCTGGGAGACGAACTTCAAGTCATAGGCTTGTCCTGTGCCAAGAAAATGAGAATTACAAATTGTCTTTAAACGGTTTACAATCTACTATCCAACCTATCTTGGCCATCAGATCGATGAAAGCAGTTGTCCAGTTGCCGTTGTAGGTGCCCAGCTCAGCTGCTTTGTAATCCCAGGGGAAGACATGATGATAGTTGTGCCAACCCTCGCCAAAGGTGATGTTCGACACCAGCCTCGAGTTGACGGAGCTAATGTTCACATCGTAGGGCTTCATGCCGTAAAAGTGGGCAGCGCTGTTCACCAGCCAGGTGCCGTGCAGCGATATACAATAGCGCAAAATGGAGCAGCTGAAGAAGCAGACCTTCAACGAGGTGCCCATCAGATAATAGGGTATGAGCATGGGCACAACAAAACAACAGATGGGCATCACCACAAAGTAGTACCTGCGGAAGAGAATCAACTGTGTAGAGAGTCGTAATCAAGGAAGTGCCAGCTATTCACTCACTTCTTCTGGAACATCACCACGGGATCCGCCTCAATGTCGCTCATGTCGATCTGTTTGCCCTTGATGCCAACATCGGGATGCTTCTTGCACAATAGCCAGCCCATGTGGGCAAAGAAGAAGCCGCGGCGCGAGTTATGCGGATCGGCGTTTGTATCGGTGAACTTGTGATGGACGCGATGATCGCGCGTCCACTCCCAGATGCTGTTTTGGAAGGCCAGCGACTGGCAGAGCATCAGGAAGATGCGCAGTGGTGTCTTCGCCTTGTAAGCCTTGTGCGACCACAGCCGATGCACGCCGGCGGTAATGCCCAGACCGCCCAGGAACGAGAATACATAGACTGCAACATAGGGGGCGAGAGGGGAAGGAAACGGGTGGTTAACTGGACCTGACCAGAGATAACCACAGCTGGCTACTCACTGGGAATGAACTCGAGGTAGGCGCTCTCGGCGAATATCAAATACAGGCCGTACAATGCCATCGAGTGCAAGAAGATGAAGAGCACGATGTTGTGCCACACGATCTCCATTTTGTAGGGCTTCGCTTCTGTCGCTGCTGCTCCAGCGACGGTGGTGTTGTTGCCGGCGGCGGCTTTCTTGGCATCCATTTGAGGCGTGACAGCTGCCAACGTTTTGGCCGGTGCTTGCTTAACTGGCGCAGGTGCGGCCGTCGTTGTCATCTTATTGTTGTTGGCATCAGCAATGCCAGTTTCGGCCAATATAAATGTGCTGCCTATTATATTCGGTGCCATCTGCAAAGAGCACAGAACAAAAGCCAAAAACACAACACATTTAGTATTTGCTGCGACATGTTTACGGATTGTAACGCTGAAATGAATCATGTACACAGGCTTGCTTCCTTATTAATGGCCTGTCAAAGCCAATTGGCAGTTGTTGGCTGTTGACTACTCAATTGTGTGTCTGCTGCAGCTTTTGAGATGCAAAGCAGCAGCAGCAGCAGCAGCAACAGCTCATTTGCTATGCAGAGCATGTGCTTTGGCTCTCTTCATAAATGGCAAACGCTCGGACTGATCCAGCTGCACGGCTAATTATGGACCAGGTTATCCAAGCGGCAGCTGTCTAAACACACTCGTTTCAGTACCAACGACCTTCGCGAGTTGAGCTACTTCAGCCGTAAGCTATGCCAAAACAAAGACGGCCAAAATCGAACCGGAAGTAATATACGTACAAACCAAAAAAACTAAAAAACATCACACACAATATTTAAGCAGAGAGATACAAAGAATTTATCAAAAATGACAGCTACAAAAAATCTAAGCATAATTCGGTTCAACTCAAGAGGCAATCGATAATCGAATTTTTATCATTTTTTTTCCTTAATAAGAAATAAAAGTCAGATTATTTTTAGCATACTCATAAATTATTATGCATGGAAATTTGACAACAATTAAAAATTGAAAATTGATTCAAAATTAGTTCTATGTATAAAGAAAATGTATGCTAAATCAATTTTCTAATTTTCAGGGCATTCGTTTTAATTGGTACGCGAGCATTTTAAACAAAACACAAAGTTCAAATGTGCATGTCATTAAGTGGGCGTGGTTGGCATTGCCACATGATTCACACTGTGATATTTAACACTATCGCGCCACACTTGAGCTGTTCTGTAACTAAACACGCAATTGTTGTGCTTGATGACGTCTTTTTCCAAGCTGACGCTGTGAAGATGTTGCATTTGAATGCAATGTCAAAACAAAAACACACACACACAACATAAGTTTAGTCAAATCTTAACCACTTGGCCACTTAAATATCCATGACTTGCAAGCTGGCATTGGCCATGTGGGAATTTAGCAACTCTAGCAATTGCAGCGAACGCGCAGCATGCAACATGGCCAGCTGCGACTCGTTCTCGCCTAGCTTCGTGTGGTTTTTGGTCGACAAGAGTGCCGAACGGGTAGAGGAGGGAGGTGGGGTAAGCTGGCAGACAGTTGGCTGCTTCTTTAGAATCGACAACCGGTTGACCTCAAAGCGTATGCTATGTTGTTTATAGCTACAATTCAAAAATAAAATAGAAAAAAAAAGATCGCAAAAAGTGTTCTTATTGGTTGCCTGCTTGTGTTTTCTTGTTTTTGTTTTTGTTTTTTGTAAATCTTGTTTTTGACTCTAGATCGTGCCTAGTTTTCAAGTCAATAACTCGGCACAGTTCAATGTCAAGTTAAAGCTACTCAATTGAAATTAAATTACAGGTGCGCATGGGCCACCAATTGAACCACCAAAAACCCTTGACATTGAAAGCTGACGAATTTCGCATTTACATTTATGCAAAAACATTAATTCGACTAGAATTATTCCAGTCGAATTACCGTTGCGCACCAATTGAATCGTTGCCAAAAAAACCCTTAGCATTGTAATCTGGTGTGCTTTACATTTACATTTACAAAATAATTAAGTGGCTACTAAATGGATTAGAACTGTTTCCAATCAATATAAAATGCAAATAAAAATATATATGTATATACTTAAATATTTTTAAATATATACCAGCATTGACAAGAGTTCAGTGGATGAATGGACTAGAATCAATATCGCTCTTACCTAACGAATGCATGCAATTTATACAAGGCTGTCAACAATTTTAATTTCATCGTTAACCCCAACCTTGAATCGAAAAAAAATGTATATATAAATCTGCTAAAACTGAATCAAAGTGTATTTTTTTTTTGTACTTTTCTTAGACTTATTTTATTAAAGATGTGATTTATTTATTGAAAAATTTTACAGAGTAAGATTTAAAAAAATCTGAATCGTGAACCAAGTGAGCAATAAGGCCATGGCAATAAGGCTGTCACCTGCGACTTTGGCCTGTATCATGTTCAATTTGCAACTGGAAACGGAACACCTAAATGCATGCACATTAATTAATAAATTATGTATATCAATCCGCCAGAGTCAGCGAGTGCAGCGGACAAAGGCAGAGTCTAAAACCTGGTGAATTCTAAGATATCGTATTTAGATATTGACCGCTACGCGCATTGTGGCATATATTAAAATGCCCCCTTCTAGACCCAAACGAGTTTGTTTTTTGGTTTTCTTATTCTTTATTTTTATTTTTTGGCCAATATGTTGAAAAGTTGGCTAACCTTGTTTCAGTCGCGATGAGGCATAGTAAGCAGCCATCCTTACCGGAATTATTAGCATAGTTAAGTAACCAAGAACAAATTATAAATTCAACAAAAACTTTTGTTGTTTAGAATACATGTGTATATATATATATACAGTATTTCTCTGCATGCTGTGGGATCAAGGTTCTATCGAATGACAACACGTTTGGTCACAGCCTTAAGATTTGCGTTTGTCTTTGGGATCGTGTTTTGGCTATTTTATTTTTTATTTTATTTTTGTTGCGGTCTGATCAGAACGAGACACAATGCTGCCAGCGATTCAATGGATCGTTTAATAGGTATTTATCTGC
This sequence comes from Drosophila micromelanica, assembly GCA_004143825.1. Classification (NCBI taxonomy): domain Eukaryota; kingdom Metazoa; phylum Arthropoda; class Insecta; order Diptera; family Drosophilidae; genus Drosophila; species Drosophila micromelanica. The sequence continues at coordinate 30,561 of SCDY01000194.1, forward strand.
TTGGATTTGAGCGCAGAAAAGATACCAAAAACCACGTCACAGCTAGTAATATACACTCAATGTGATGAATGTATCCGTAGATGAAGCTATATCTACGATTTTTAGCTGTAGCTTGGGCTGTCACGGTATATGTATATATATACACATATCCATTGATCGATTCGCTAAGCGCACGCAACTAACGACACCTGTCGCATAACAAAATACTGTGACTGGGGAGTGGGACGTGACTTTAGTCGGCCACTGTTCTATATGCATGGTCTGTAATAATGTTTTTATAGCCTCTGCCCAGCTCGTCAGTTCGACAGTTCGCATAATGCGTGGCATCAATATTCAATATACCGTGTGCCGACTTCTAGAAATTTGCTAATATTGCATTTGTAAATACGGCGTGCGCAAACGAAGAAACTAAAAGGAGCCGCCTAGAACAGTGGCTCACATGCTCATTACGCATACGACCCATTGTCATTAAACCCACTTTGCTTTTCGATATCAACTAGTCGCTCATTTGCATACCTTATAGAATTATTTGAATATCGATTTTGATTTGAGCTATGCTTTTTAAGCATAGCATAATTTTGTTATTAATTGAACGTGATCAGCCACTTATTCCTTCTCTTTTATTTTATTTTTTCTTATAGCGTAATCACCACTCCATAGTTGTGATCAATGTACTCTGCGATTTCCTATATGTGGATGAGTCATAACTATTGTGCTTGAAATCGATTTTGTTTATTGCATTTGGTTTTTTTTTTGTGCTTTGCGAACAATGGTGAAACTTTTTTGATAGGTTCTTGAATTTATTATTATTTTTTTACTTCCGCAAATCGGTTTCCACGAATTGCGAGTAAAAGGAGCGTGTAAACATACATGTAGCTGTTTATGCGTTAATTTTTAAATAAACTTAACAATTCTGATAAACCTTTATTTGAAACTAGTTTTGGCTAGCTAATTTAAATAAATGTTTTTTTTCATGTCTGTATATATATTATTTATTTTTTTATTACTTTAAATAACTATCCTTTTTGAATGTTGGGCTTCCAATATTTTCTGTCGTTGTGAATACACTCACCTTTGTTGAACTCAACTAGATATATATTTTAAATATATATATATTTATGCACAAATAAATTCCTTTGGTGTTCAGCAGAGTTCTTTCGTTTATATTAAGTTTTGAAGATTTTTTTTAAATATCACCACACAACAATTGACAATTGAGCTGCGTCTCAAAAGTTCGTTTAGCATCCCTATAAGGATGTTCGGGTTTGTCTCTATAAGGTTACACACACGGCACAACCACGATTCGCGAAGAATGCACGGCGTATGGATGTACGGCACGAGTAGCAGAGCTTTTTAAGCGGCTAGTTCAAAATGTATTCGCACAGATACCCGAACGTACGACGAACAGAGCTAAGAGTTCGGCTCAAATAGTTACCAGCGCCGAAAATTAAAGCCCGATATTTATGAACAGCTCGGCTCTCCGGCTCGTTGGCAATTCTTGAGCTGTGACGAGCGATCGCTGATCGGGGAGGGGGCCGCGAATCGGGGCTATAGCTGCGTCTGCTGCTGTAGCTCTCTGATATGAATTTTTTCTATTTGGCTTACGGCGCGTGGCTGCGTTGATTTTCGGCCAAATAAAATTAAATAAACTGATTAAGATAAAAAGTTAATTGAATGTAACAACACTTACGTTTTCGTAAAAAATAGCAACTATAGATGGCGGGGGAAACCCGTCTTAAAATTAGCATTTAGCCATGTACTCTACTTCGTCTTGTTGTCCAAACTCACGTAGGCTTCTTCAGGCCCTCGACGCTCTCACGTCAAAGTTGCCCAACAGCATTTATTTTTTGACGCTTCTTATCGGCCACTGCGTCTTTGGCTTACTCAACAGGGTCGGCAATTTCAGTTTTGGTTTCAGTTTGCCCTGCAGGTCATGCACTAACCAACTATCGGTCAAGTTTAGCGCGTTATTTGACTATTTAGCTGTTTATTATTATATTTTAAGTTTTTTCTTTGCATCCACGCAAACTGGTTAATGGCGGCATTTGGATTCATATTGTTCTGGATTTACTTCAGTTTTATGTGGCACACATGTTTTTGCGTCTTCGCGTTTTTTGGCGCGTGTTTTGATTTATGCAACTTATTTCAATTTTAAAGACTATGATTAAATTTTGCGTGTCTTAAAAAAGATACTAATCAACAAATTCTTGTTTAGGTAAAACGAATTGGTTGTAATAACAATTAAAATACAGCTCTAAAAAATCAGCCCTTAATCAAATAAATTTTTTTCTTTTACGATTTCATTGTGTATAGATGTTAATTGGACATTACATTTCAACACTAAACTAATATAAAATATAAACCAAATAATAAAAATATTTATAATAATACGGTCGAATTTGCTTAACTGACCCTAGTTAACAGCATAGGCAGAGTAAATGCACTCAATTATAAATCAAAATTGTTAAAAAGAATGTGTCAAAAATTGGTCTAAACGCTTAAGTGGGATAGGTCATCAATTGATTTAAATATTAAAAATTAAACTAAGACTTAGAAATCTGGTGCTGATGCCAGCTTGAAACGTAAGAGCCAAAGAAAATACCTTGACCAGTAAACAGCAGCCAAGAGGGCATAAAAGTCAGAAAGTACAAATGTCTGTTCTATTAATTTGCAATGCAAACGGCAGCTCTAAGAAGGCGATGGACATTGGTGAAGCAAAGGCTCCACGCTGCTTTAAAAATGCGTAAAAATGCATAGGATGACTGGAGAAATTAGGCGAAAAATCGTTCTATCATTAATGTTGAAATACAACGGCCATATTGCAGTCTCTTCTAGATCAGGGATTAATTCATTCTTGTAAAATAAAATACAGGCGCCTTTTAGTCAAACAACATATAATCGGTGTTGAACAAGGCACCTTTTTTTGCCATTTAGACTCATCATTGCGAGCAGTTTTTATAGAATATTACTTTTTTTATAAGGTACATTTTTTTTATTATTTTATATATTATTACAAAAACACAAGTTAACCACATATTTGTTAAGAACACATCGCGCCCATTTTGGTTAGAGGTATTACCAAAAGGTTTCGTTTTTCCCAACATGACTCAAGAGAAACAAACGTTGTTATTTGACCGTCACGTTCGTAAATTTCACAGTTTGTTGCCGATCTTTGGTCTAGTTACAGTTCTAAATATCGTTTTCATGACCAAACTTAATTGCTGTTTAATCCGCGTCAATATTTAGCCGCACAAAGTGCCAAAAGCCGGCAATGTGTTTCGGTTCTCCGGACAAACAAAAGTCGAGTAAAGTCATATAATCTTAATTTATGGGCACAGCAATTATACACGAGTATATACTGTACTTTGGGCCAATAATTATTTGTACTTATTTCTTGTGGCCCAAAAGCTGTTTACAGTTTTCGGTTATATGTTTATTGTTTTTTGCGCAAAGTTGAAATGAGTTGTGTCTAGTTTTGTTTAGTGACGGCCACTAAAATTGTTTACTATCCGTACGGACGGACAGACGGCTGGGTATCTAGATGTCAAAAGCCAGCACCCTTCCATGCCCCGAGAGGCTACAGACTTTGACGACGCGGTCATTTTGCAACCTGAAACAGTCCACCGAAGGTCACAAAGTGCATACAGTGGTAGAGAATAGTATGAGTACGCGAATTCCATATCAACTGCGCTCTTATGCCTGAGTTTAAAAAACCATTGGCTGTGACAACCGGTTTGAATTGGGCCTACACCCAAGTGGGCCGAGTGTCTGACTGACTAGCTGGCTGGCTTTAAGCGCATAAGCGGCATTTACAAGTTCACGCATGCGCGAATTTAATAGTGTAATCAACATTATGATAGCATTAATTTTCAGCACGTGCTGTACGATATACAAATATTGACTAAATGGTCATTAAATGGGGCATTTAACTTGTTTTATGCATTTACTGAATGAAATATCATGCCAAGAAATACCTATTTTTATGAATGAAATCCATTCGATAAGAAAAATAAAAATAAAACACACAAATTTTCAGTTTCAAGGCAGAAATGTCCATAAATGTGCTTTACCTTATACATCACAATTAGAGGACGTGCTTTAAAAGTAAATTAGGTTAAGTCTTATAAAATAAATAAAAACTTTATAGAAATCCATAAATCTTCAGTCAACTGTTTCATATTTAGCTTGCTTTTAGTATTCTTTTATACATACTTTGTGCCAGTGTGCACTAAGTTTTTAGCCTTTCTGAGAGTAATTGAAAGGCTGCTGGCAGTTAGCAGCTAATGGTCGTGTCGCTGCCAAAACACTTAATGACTTGCAGCATTAGGAAACACGACAAACTAAAAGAATAATATCTATAAGATGCACAACGAAGCCGTCAAGGTGAGGCCAAAGAATATTGCAAGTTCTTGAACAAAGTCAATTACCCAAAACAATTATGAATAATTCTGTTATTTAGATACACACTCGAAATTTTCCAACAGCACCTGTTTAATCTTTGGCTTGGCATTAATTTTACTTGATTTTTAAATGTATTTTTGTAGATAATCGCTTTGTTAGTTATGCCGTCAGGGTATGCGATGCTTGAACTATTTGTAAGGCAGGTTAATTTAAATGCAAAGCTTGCAAAACTCAAAACTGAAAAACAACAAAACAAAACTAATAACAACAAAGATCAGCGACAAGGCACAAAGGCTGCGCTGCCAAGTCTAAAGTGCGTGAAAGCCCAATTATGGCTGGATACGTTGGCTAGCAGCGATCGCTTTAACCAAATACTTATGTAAATGCCTGCTGCGAAATGAGGCGCAGCCACAGGAAGAACGCAATGTCACACGTTTGTCAACAGTACGCAATAAATGTGCCATGAAAATGCCTCTAGAGAAAAACTAACAAAACGCACACAAACAAGTCCAAGGGTTATCGCAACTTAACATAAATAAAAACAGTAAAAACATTTATTCTGCGGTTCATGTTTCTATTCATTGAATGGCTTCTTTGGCTCTTAACGATTAGGTTAACAAACGACAAACAAATGAAATCCATTAACAATAAATTAAAGACATGAATTTCAGATACATAAGTACACACACTTATGATTCTACATACTATAATATTAAAAACAAGTGATATTTTCGAGACCAACCGACTAGAAAATACCCTAAAATGAATTCTTGAATTACTTTTAAACAAAATGTATGACCTTTATATATAAAACAAAGCACAAGTCTGGAGTAGTTTAATTGCGCCTCTTATGATATTTGTGGTGAATTGAGTTTAAAAATACAAAAATTCCTTGCACTCTTTGCCAATTGGTATAAAAAATTTGTTATAGCTTTTGAAAAAAACTACCTAAAATTAAAATTTTATTTTTCAGATTTTTTTAATATTTTTTAAAATGTTTTTTTTTTTTTTGTTTGTTCTTTTAATCAGTAATCGGTATATTGTAGTAATCTCTTAATTGATAATGACTGGTTTTCAAACTAAGGAATTTCCAAAACAAAAATAAAATAAAATAAAAAACTGGTTTTTAAATTTTTTTAATTTTAAGTACAAAATTCTTGGGGAGTTTTATTGTTAGATGAGTGTAGAGGAAATGTGCGTGTTTAATTTACAAATCAAGACCAGCGAAAGAATCAGATTTTTTGCCTTTGTATGACCTATGAAGCCATGGGGCTCGGTCAGCTAAATGTTAAAATATGCAAATAATTAAGCAATACAAATATTAGGTACATACACATAAACCTGATTCCCCGCTTGATTTATTTTTTTAAAATCTTCTCTATAACTTTAACGACTTTATTTCGTGGAAGCAAAAAATTAATGTAAAACATTGATATTCTATGGGCAAAAAATGGAGTAGCTGATTGGGGATATTAGCAAATTGATCACGTGCCAAAGCCCCGTGGCATATCTTCTTTCTTTCTTATTTTTGTTTTTTTTTATTATTATTATTATTATTTTCGTATATAAATGTTTTTTTTTTTATTTGTTTTTATTGGCATTGTTTCCGTATACTGTGGCGAGCTTTGCTTCGTCTTAGAGGCCAGTTGCTGGGTGCTGGCTAAAGAACTTGTCGCCAACAACTTCACTATTTTCATTAACAACTCGATCATGATTAGCATGGTTAAGGCCAAAACCGCATGCTGTTTAGAATTCAACAGCAGAGCTCGAACAATCGTCAAACCTGATTCGTGTTTTAAATAAATGTATATTCTGGGCATGAGCCTATGGTAGAATTTAACTTAGGATTTCTATTATTAAATTTTTTTTTTCATGTTGGTTTAAATATGCATGAATACCTGTGTATATAAAGCGTATATTAATATGTACACACATAAAATTTTGGTATAGTGGAGTACAGAGTGCTTAAATTTGGGATAAATATTAATGGCCCTTAAATTGCCTGAATCTAAACAAGTTAGACTTGTACGATGACTAAAAGTTAAAAATATTTTTAGTATTTATATTTACAAAGATGGTATATGTGTGTAAATATATAGTCAGATTTAATGATATTCCACTATTTGTCTGTTTGATTTATTGCCGAGCCCTGCGAAACTCTTTGGGCCAAAAACAAGTTACCGTTTATTCTGACCCTTGACTTTAGTGTGAACTTTCAATGTTTTGATATGTGTATAGATTATGTTAGTGTATATGCCTAGGGCATGGTTATTGATATTTTAATTTGTAATTGAATATTACAGGCAGACGCAGACATTGGAATTGAACCTAATCAATGCTTCCGCTTTTGTCTTCCGCATATCGACATATCGACTTGCAAATGTAACTGTAAAGAATCCACAGAAACATAATATACTCACAAAGTGGGCACATTTATTTGAAAAATAACAATTAAGTTATGTAAATGGATTCAAAATTATAAAAAAAAGGCCAAAGTCGCGCAAAATCGAAGTTCACCTCGCTGCGTCATGCGGCAGCGCAACCGCAAAGAAGAAACCAAATTAAACACACAGAAACATTAAAATCACAATCATCAATTCAATTGATTGCTGGCTCAGCTGCTGTTGTTTTTGTTTTCTTGATTAAACATCAGGAAATACAAAATGCTAAGCAGCAAAAGCAAACTGTAACAGGGCCCAAACAAACCGAACAAGAGGAAGAAGGCAGAAAGAAAACAAGTTCTCTGGCCAAAAGGCAAGCGGCGTTGATAACCAATAAGCCATAATCAAACGTGTTCGCATTTGACCGTTGCACGAAAAACGGCCAAAACAATAACAAAGACCCAGGCAACAAAATACAAATTAAAATTAAAATAAAATAACCTAAAGATTAGTTAATTAATGCGTCGCCATGGTAGCCGCTGCGTCTTCGCAATTCGCATTTGCATTGACATTGACTTTGACCGAGAAAACGAAATTGAAGCCAATGCGGCGTATACTTGTTGTGTCTGATGTCGTTCGTGTGTGTGCGTGAGTGTGTATGTGTGTGTGTACGGGCTTTCAAAACAGCAACAGCTGACAGTGCACTGCACTGGACAGTAGCTTGGGCAATTGGAACATTATTGACTCATAATTATTATGCCAATATGGCAAAGGTAAACCTCGAACACATCAATCAGATTTGTGATTTGAATTTTATTACATTTTAATCACTTCAATTGCATTTCATGGTACATTGCAATCAGTTTTGCGATCGTTTTCAATATCAGGGACACGCGAAGTAGTTGTTTCTTATGTGGACAACATTTGTTTCATTCATAAGCTCTTTTAATAGGGCTATAGCGTATACGCACCATTGAACTGCGGCCACCCACCGTAAATTGTTTTAGCCGCCGCTGGCCTTTTCATTGGGTCAAGTTTAAAGGCCCGAAACAACATTATGTTAAAGAAACAAATAAGAATGATTTAGTCGAGAGTAACCGGCTAAGAGATACCCTGTACCCACTTTAAAATTGAAACCGAACTCCTTGTTTAATCCTTATACATTGAAAGATGATATACGAGAACATTTGTACATATATGTTTACCAAAATTTAAAAAAAATAAGGAGATAAATCAGTTAGTCGTCCTGAACAAGAATGTACAAGTATGTGCTCAAAGTTTCCTTAACGTCAAAAATGTGAGTTGGGCAACTATTTAAAAAATACCTTTTGGTGGCGGTGCTATTATTTTTTTCGCAACTGCAAATACTTTGTGGGACTTAGATGCCTGCTTATGCTTGTTACATACATTTTCACCGAATCAGCATACCCTTGTTCGAGCATATTCGATGGGTGCTCGGTATAATTACTTAAGACTAGATCAAAAAACGGCAATGACCGTCTTACTTAGCTGCAAAGCCCATCCAATGGCCATAACATAATACATTAAAAATAGAAGAGTTTTTTGTTGCCATAAACTAGAGTCAGTAGGTTATTTGCAGTTATTAGCATGGGGTCGCATTTCTGCTAAAACTGATGCTTATGCTAATACCAATGCGCCGGCGCGACTTTGTTTATTGTTATCTTCCACATTTCCTGGTTTGTCAGTTTCGTTGACGGCTAAGCATTATAATCGATAATTTGCTGTATATCACGCAAAGCTACAAGCATTGACCTCAATATGTGAGTGTGTGTGTGTGTGTGTGTGTGTGTGTGTGTATGCGCATCATGGATACGTCCATGCATAAAATTCTTCTTTACAAACAAATTGGTTTTGTTTTTAATGGTTGATTGCTTGGCATGCAATATTCAGCTGTTAAACGAATTTATCAAAATCCAACTATGGCCAAAGAGTATTCAAATATCCAACTGGCGCCAATTGAATCCCTGGCCTCGATAGTTGTTGTTGCGCCTAACGATGGTAAAATCCATTCTTAGAATACTTTCCAAGCTGCATATTTTTTTAGTTTTCTTTTAATAATGTACCGAAAGCTTAACACATGTTAAGGAAAACTGATCAAATTATTATTTAATTGACGTCTAATTTTCAGTACACATTACCAGCTAATTTAAACCGATTCTATCGATTATATCGATATGAACTATCGAAGCTACGGCTGCTTGCCAGACCTTCAAAAAGTAATAAATCGTTACAAGCAATTCGGTCACACTGGCAACCTTATCGCACAATTGTTGCCAAATTTAATCACCTTTGTTTTGTAAACCACTCCGTGATATATAGTATTTGAAAGTTGTGTATTCTGTGCGATTTGTAATGCGAAATATGCTTGTAATTGCAATAAGTGTACAGGCAGCAACAAAGCAATGACCGTGCGCGGCATAGAAGCCATTAAATTGTACATGCCGACGTCAAAGGCTGATGCATCAGCAGCCATAAAAACAAACATACGAGAGGAAACAGGGCGGGCCTCAGAACCTGTTGTGGGCAAAGGCAACCACAAAGCCAACGCCATGACTTCCGTGGAGCGCTACAGACAGGAGTGGGCACAATTGCTGGCCAATTTGGATGAAAATCCGGAGGCCTTGCGTTTCGCTGCCTTCAATGGGCAGCTGAAAATGTCTAAGTTCCGCAGCATCCACTGGGCGCTCCTGCTGCGGGTGCTAAATGCGGATCATCACAGCTGGCACAGCCAGCGCAAACAGCAGCGGAGCAGGTGAGTGGATAGGCCACAGCAGGCTCCTATTCTAAAGCAATCAACACTTACAGATACGAAAAGTTTCGCATGGACTTTGTACGTAATCCTCACGAGCTGTCTGTGCCCGAGGATGATGATCCGTTATCGCAGTCCACGAAAAGCGTTTGGAATCAGTATTTTAGCGATCAGGAACTGTTTGCGGTCATACGTCAAGATGTGGTGCGCACATTTCCGGGCGTCGATTTCTTTCGCAAGACATTGATACAGAACGCGATGACGAACATACTCTTCTACTATGCCCGGGAGCATCCGTATATGTGCTATCGTCAGGGCATGCACGAGATACTGGCGCCCATTATATTTGTGCTATACAGCGATCATCAGTCGCTACTGCACTTCAGCGAGCTTGCAAAGACGGACATCAACGAGACTCTGTTGGATGTCTTGGATGCGGCCTATCTGGAGGCGGATACCTAGTAAGTTAAGCATACTAAGTATTCATAGTCATTTATATTCACAGCCTGTATATTCACAGCTCCATCTTCTCTCGCCTCATGTCTTCGGTGGAGTCGTATTATCGCGTCTCGACCATTGTGTGCACGCCCAGTGGCAACATAGAGACGCAAACACTCAGCGAGGTAGGCCGTTACCCTCCAACACATAAAAATCGTTGTTTCATTCAATATTTGTCTTGTCTACAGTCCTCGGGCGCTGACGCTGAGCCGCAATCTGAGGTTGAGGTTATCAGCCAGCTGAATTTCATACGTGATAAAATACTGGCCAAGCAGGATCAGCATTTGCATCATTATCTGCTGAAAATGGAAATACCATTGCACATATTTGGCATGTAAGTGGCCGGCAATTTAAATATGCTGCCAATCTCAAGCGTTCCCTATTTACAGCCGCTGGCTGCGCCTGCTCTTTGGGCGCGAGTTCATGCTGCTCGACCTGCTGCTGCTGTGGGATGCCATCTTCGCGGACAGTGACCGCTTCGACCTACCCAACTACATACTGGTGGCCATGCTGGTCCACATACGCGATAAGCGTGCGTATAGATCTCGTTGCAATCAATTTTCGGCTCATTTGATTACCTCTGATTGCAGTGCTCCTTAGCGACTATACAACTGCGCTGACCTATCTCATGCGCTATCCCGGACATGTGGATGTCAACCTGGTGCTGCGGCACGCCTTGCACATGCTTAATCCCAAGCAGTTTGACTATCCAGAAAATGCCTTCTCTTGTGTTTCATTCACCAATAATATGCCCCCAGCTCCAGCAGCCGCAGCCGACTCAAAATCCGGCAATCAGCGTGAGCATACCACCTCCGAAAATTCAAGCAGGGCTAGTGCCAGCCACATTGATCGCCAGATCACCTACATGAAGACACGCAATGCTGAGAGTTCATCAGCCTTGGCCAAGCTGCAGGACACCAATCGCGTTGCCATGGATGGCTACCTCGAAGACGTTAGTATTACCAGTTTCTTTTATTTACCTCAATTGTGACTTTTCTTAAATATTCAAGAGTCCTGAGCTGCTGCGCCTGGAACTGAAGAACGCGCAGACTGTCATCAAAATTGCGCGCAGCAAGCTGATCAACTATTTGAGCACCGTGCGCCAGCACATGGGCAAGCAGGGCAACGAGGAGGTCACCCGTACCTTGGATGGCATTGAGGAGCTCTGCAGTTTTTTGGACGTCAAATTCATATTTCCCCTGCATGCACGCTCCGCGCCCATTGACAAGGCAATGGAGGCCAACGAGCGCAAGCATTTAAATAGCGATCGGAGTTCATTTATTACCGCCGCAAACACGCCCATCAACAACCAGGTGCCGCTGCCACTCGCCGGTGGCTATGAGATGCCCGAAAATGCCTTCATGCACAACTCGACGCGCCGCCTGCTCGGCGATCGGCGGGAAATCGAATTGTCGACCATCACGAGCGACGAAAAACCGGAAAATATGGTGCTCCCAAATGGTCTGCCCGCGGCTGAGCCGCAACAGCGACCGCAATAATATATTGGTGTCTAAAACTAAAACGCATCGACTGAATAAGTTTAAAAAATGGAAATCGAATCATATTTAATGAGCAAATTGTGAATCCTTACAATTCTTTTATATGTATGAGTCAATAGGGGAAATAAAGTGGATGAATACTTGAAGCTATAATATACTTATACATACATCACTGAATGTGTCTGATAATGGTGATGTGCTAAAAAGTTTAACATAACTTAAGGATATATTTATTTTTAAACATGATTCGATGAAAAACTGAAAGTGACTCAATCATTGTGTACACAATATATATACATCAATTTTTAAATTCGTGTACATTACCGGGGATTCAATGTAGTTTTTTGATAAACAGTACTCTATTTTCGTCATATCTCAACTAGGTAAAAGTAGTATGGAATTTATAATTAGGCATTATGTGTGAACATGCCTGCAGATTTGATTCATTTAAATTGAACATTTCGCTAATCTGCCAGAATACTAATTAACATAAATTGCGCAATATTTTAACACAATTAGTTTTGGGAACACACAATCGAAATTGGATTTCAAGACAGCTTCCTTTTTTAACCATTTTAGAAGGCGAACTTATCCTATTCGTTAACAAAATTATGGTTGTGATGGGCGGGTTGGCAACTGACGCACCACCTGCCGGTTGGTGCCAAACAACTGGGCCTGCGTATGGGCTTGAAGCTGGGAAGGCGTCAATGGCGCAATCTTTGGCGTGCTGTTGCCGCCACTCGAGTAGCGCACGGACAATTTCTGTTGTTGTTGTTGCTGCTGCTGCGGCGACTGCTGCTGCTGCTGTTGGTATTGTTGTTGCTGCTGCGGTTGGTGTTGGTATGGCTGCTGCTGCGGCTGTCCGGAGTTTTGGAACGTTATTAGCTTAGTGCTGGTGCCATTATTGACACGTATTTTGCGATACACGGGCGTCGTCATGGAGCCTCCGCTGCCATTGCTCATATCCGACTGTCCATTCGAGTTTGAGTTTGAGCTGGAATTGGGCGGCGTGGCCAAACCCAATGTACTGGGTGACACATGATTCGACTGATGTGCACTGCGTTGCATCAAGGGCGATGCATGGCTGCCGCCGTTGACGCTGTTGCGCACGCTGTTATGTTTGGCATTGGCCGTGGTCAGCTTGTTAATGGGCACAACGCGCACAGAATCAATGGATTCCGGCTTAGATGAGCTTGCAACCTGCACTGTGGATGGCAGATAGCGACGTACATTGAGCGGCACCTCCATGGCGCGCCCATTAACTGAGGACGCTGCCGACACAGTTACAGTTGCGACAGCGGGCGAACTCGGATTACTGCCACTGGCAGGACGATGCTGGGGAGTTCCGGTTAGCTCATTTTCATTGTCCGGTACATGGTTGTTGTGGTTGTTGTTAGTCTGCTCGTCCATAAGGTCTTCAATAGTTATCGATGAGGAAACCGATTGCGGCGAGGCTGGCGCCACGTCCAATACCTCCTCAAAAGTCTGTCGCTCCGTACGGGGTGGTCTGCTTGAAGTGCTCTCGCCACTTGAGGCCACTGTGGCCTCTTTTGACTGTGGCGCCTCCTTTTGAACTGCCGAGGACATTGATGCACTGCGCTGCATGCCACGCAGCTCCAGATCGCATACGATCTGCATAATCTTGGCCTTGCCCTCGGCGGCCAGATCGCCGGGCAGGCTCTTCATGGTCTGCGTAATGCTCTCGAAGAAGAGGTCCATGGTATCGCGCTGCTGCGATGGTGAAGCGGCCACCACATTGCAGTTATGTGGTGCTGCGTTAGGCGTTTCGTTCTCGCGCTCCAAGGTGCGCAGGCGCGAGACAATGTCAAAGGAGGAGCAAATCATGTCCTTGGCAATATCCAGTTGGCTGCGCTCCTCGCTGCGCTTACCCACAGAGTCACGCAGTGCGCGCAGGATGCGACGCACCTCCATCGAACGCCGCATGCGCTTTGACGGCGGCTGCTCCCCATTGCTACACTCGGACCTGTAAAGAAGGGGACTTTAATTAGGTCAATAGCAAACAGTTTTTGCGGCAGTCAACCTACTTGACGCTCAGCGCCTCATCACTCTCTTGGTCGACGTATGTGACGGAAGCCGCGGGGTCCGCATCGATCACCTCGCTATTATGCCTGAACCGCTCCAACGCCTCAAGATGCCTGCGTGATCCGTCGTGCTGACGCAAATAGAACACCTTGATGGGTAACCGTGTATCACACACTTTGCAATGGCAGTGATTCTCATCGCTGGCGTCGGGCTCCAACCAGTCATACTTGGCCTGCAGCTCGGCCATGGCAGCTTTGTGCTTGGCCTCGCCCGTGGGCAGAGCGGCGCCAGCTGTCGCCATTGCCGCCGGTGTTTCCTCTGAATTGGGCATGTGAGCTGTCCGCTTCCGCTCGAAGCGCAGGCGAATATGTCGGGAGCTGCGCTGATGCTTGGAGGCGTACTTGAAGCTGGGCAAAAAGACGGATACCTCGCACAGCTTGCACCAGCCGTAGTTGTGACGCGCTTCGCTGCGCTTGTAGGAAAGCCACGGAAAGCGATCCTTCCATATCATCACCTTTCCCTGCATTGTTGCCGGCACGGGCTTAAAGCCGACCTTCTGTGCCGCTTTGTGGATTGGCTTCGCTTGGGTCCTCGCTTCAGATGTATTTTCCTCGGCCGCCTCTGCTGTGGACTTTGCATTGCTCTGCTCCTCGTCATTGTCAGCCGCCTCGGTCTCCCCCGCCTCTGCCTCCACCGCCTCTGCCTCCGCCGCCTTACGCCGCTTGTACGCATCTTTATAGCGTGCCGTTTGCCGCGACTTGAACTGCATAACGAGCTTCTTGTGGCGAGCGCTGTGCGCGTGCCGCATCTTGCTCGCCTCGTTGTGAAAGCGCACGCGACAAAATCGACACAGCTGTATCTTGCGGTCCTTGGAGTAGCGCAGCCACGAAGAGTGTCGCACCACGTGCTTCGTTTTGCGCGACCCGGCAGCCACCTCTGTCGGCCTACGTAAGGAAATAAAGAGTTCAACAATAAATTAATCTGCAAGGTTGACAGTGAACACCGAGCATACTCAACAGAGCTGCGCGGTGACGTGGACAGCTTGTCATCCTCCTCAATGTAGTCTTCTTCGCTGCTCCCGCTCTGTGCTTCCAAGGGATCCTGCTCTTCTCCCTGCTCCGCGTTTGCAGTCGCCTCAGCAGTAAGGCTGGCCGCCAGAGCAGCCTTATGTTTCTCAGAATTTTCATGATTCATGCGTTTGATTTCGGAATGTCCGTACATGAAGCGCCGACAGCACACATGACAGTAGGCCAAAGTGGGATCATTGGGATCGGCCACCAACCAGGGATGCTGTTCCGCATACTGCGCCCAAATGCCGCGATTCACCTTTGACCTGACATAAAAATGAGCAACGTGTTAGTTCATTTTGATGCCTAAGATTATTTGTTTTTACGCACAATTGTTTCTGCTGCAAATATAGATTGTTGCAATGCACTTTGGTCTTCAGGTGACGCATGAAGCTAGTGATGGCCATGCGGCAGTCGCAGAGCGTGCAACAGCACTGCTGCGGATTGGTGTCCGGCAACAGTTTGCACCAGTCACTGGGATCCGTAGACTCAACGCCGGCCCCAATAATAGTCATAACATTCGGGTCATCAGACGGAGCTTTTGTGTTACCCTTTGCCACCTCCTGGTTCGCATCGGTTGTGAAGTTATCCTGGCTAGTGCTACGCTTGCGTTTGCGTGAGGGTTTCTCCAACGCCCGCTGGGCTTCGCAGTGACCCTTGCTGGCCTCGTGCCGCTTGCGCAGATAGACAAACTCCACGTTCATGCGCACATTGCAATACCTGCAGAGGCCTATGGTGCCCCCGGTTTGAATCCTCTCCAGCCACTGATGCCAGTTCAGCCAGCGCTGCCAGTTGAAATTATTTAGCTTCTCCACCTCGCTGGCACGCTTCTGCTTCATGGCGGCCACATAGCTGTCGGTACCGAACTCGTGTTTGACTTCATAGTCACTGTCAGATGGTATATATAGTAGAAATGATAATTAGGTTCATGAGGTAGACTAATCTAAATAATGT
The DNA here is from genome assembly GCA_004143825.1 of Drosophila micromelanica. Classification (NCBI taxonomy): domain Eukaryota; kingdom Metazoa; phylum Arthropoda; class Insecta; order Diptera; family Drosophilidae; genus Drosophila; species Drosophila micromelanica. The sequence goes on from SCDY01000194.1 coordinate 46,174, forward strand.
CCACTTACGGTCCACGCGGATAATCATCACTATTCTTGAATGCCAAATAGTTGTTCTCGCGTTCCTGGTGGTAGAGCGAGAGATTATGCTGCTGGATGTACTTCAGCTTCCGGTTCACGTTAATGACCACGTTGCAATACAGGCAGAAGGCGTAATCGTTGTCGCTCTCCTCGTGCAACAGCCAGGGCCATCGTTTCATCCAGATTTGCCAGCGTTCGCTGCGGCTGATGCGACGAGAGCCGCTGCTGCTGGCCTCATCGGCGCTTGCCTCTCCCTCTTCCTCGTCATCGTCGTCGTCGTCCACATCCTTGCTGGAATCGATTCGCTCTAGTAATCCCATGGGATCGGGTCCGTTATAGGAGCCCACAGTTTCAGAATCGCTGCTTGGTTCGGTTTTGGTCGATGTCTTCTCGTCGTGAAATGAATTCTCCGTCAATTTCTCCGCTTGTCCGTTGCTGGCGTTAGCGAGTGCCGTCTGAAGTTCGGACACAAGCGGTTCATTGTCCACGTCGACTTCGTCATCGTCCAGGTCAATCGTTTCGGTGAATTGAGTGGATTCGGTGGTGACTGCTCCCTCGACTTCCATTATCTTTAACTCGTGTTCTCCAGTTTTTGTCCTGTTATTCGGCATTGCATCCGAGGTCGCCATTTTGTTGCCATTACCGGCATCGTTTGGCATTGGTACGCAATTTTCATGAGTTGTTACGATTTCCTTTTCCATTTCAGCCTTGGCAGCCTTTACAAATTACACATTAACTTATATTCCCAACATTCGCAACAAAATTACTTATTAAAAAAACTGGTTGAATTGAAAAAATTTGCAATGCAGTAAGATAGTTTGCATTAGTTATAGCCTATTGGTATCGATAACAAAAAAAAAAAACAAATACCAGCAATTACTCACTGCGCGGTCAAAATCATTTTACCGATATCGATAATAGTGCTAACAAAAATTAATCGTAAATACTTACCGATATTTTTATTACATATATTTTTAGTAGGGTCACACTGCTGCAGCATTTGTTATTGTTAATTTTTGTTGCTATTTGTTAAACTGCATTCATTGCAACGTCTACAAGCAAAATGACGATATTTAATTTATACATATTTGACAAAATGGGCACTCTGATGCACTACGCCGAATGGAATCGTACCAAGAAATCAGGCATTACCCGCGAGGAGGTAACGTTAAATTGGCAACATTAAAAACATTATTTTACAATTTACTTACTTTTCCATTTCACAAAGGAAGCGAAGCTTACATACGGCATGCTCTTCTCCATCAAGTCGTTTGTCAGCAAAATATCACCACATGATCCACGCGAGGGCTTCCTGTACTACAAAACAAGCCGCTATGCGCTGCATTATCTGGAAACGCCCTCAGGATTAAAGTTAGCAATGCAGCAAGTGCGCTCTGTTGGCTTTCATTAATTTAATTATTTATTTTAGATTCGTACTGAACACCGATACGGCTGCCATTAATGTCAAGGAATTGCTGCAGCAACTGTATGCCAAGGTCTGGGTAGAGTTTGTGGTGCGGGATCCTCTGTGGACGCCCGGCACAGTGGTCACCTCGGAACTGTTCCAGAGCAAACTGGACGAGTTCGTCAAGCAGTCGCCCATTTTTGGCATTAGAAATATTTAGACATAGCCTACATGTAGTTAATAGACGTATGTGCATAAAACACCCAAATTATGTGTCATAATCACCATGCGGTGCTCAGCCCCAACAAATTGTGGTTGTTTGCAGCTGCAGGCCAGCGATACATGTGACCGTAAAGCGGAAACGGCGAAATGTCGCATTGAGGCGCTTGAAAAGGTGCCGTCGTCGCTTGCGCAATCGCAATTGCATATTATTTATTTTTTCGGTATTTTTTGTTTTTGTGAAATTCGTTGGCGTTCGCATATTAAAACTGTCGCTGCTGCTGCACGCGATTAAATCAGCGCGCGACTCTCGCCCCCTCAACGCCCAGTTACTTTTTGATGCTGGCACAACTCGCATCAAGGGTTTTGCGCAATGGAAAATGATTTGCAAAATGCCACAAACTGTGCCGGGAAAGACCCATAGCTGATAGAGCGGGAGAGAAGTGAGCCATAGTATGCAAAGTTAAAGCGAGATGCGAATAGCTTTAAAAGCTTCAAATTTGGCTTATGGCTTTTTTTCTTTCTTAAAACCTGTCGCTTCAGTACCGTTACCAACCTTTTGGTCATGCTAATACTTGTATAGGCACACCTACATATATATATATGTAGATATATGCAAACATATTTATGTAAACAATGTATGTATAAATGATAATATGCTATGCCCTTACAGAGGCATATTTGGAGAAAGAGAAAATACCTTTTAAGGCAATTTAAAGTACTCAAATATTTAAAAGTCCCAAAACCTACGCCAAGCCATTTTAAAAAAATAAAATACCTGGTTCGGCTTGGCTGAACTGGTTATATTGCAAGAGTATTTAATCTTCGGCGTCCCAACAATACTAAATTTCTTGTCCGTTTTCTTTATATTTGTTTTTTGATTTCAACTTTGTTTCTTTTGTATATTTTTATTGTTTTTTAGTTTTTGCTAGTTTACGATGTCTCACTTATTCAAAATTCACGCAAGTCATCTGCAGTTTTTGGTCTAAATACATACATACATATGTTTTTTCCTCCTTTTGTCACTTGGAACAAATTCGAAACCACGTTTCAGTTGCGAAAGGGCATTGCAAAAGCTGCACAGACAATGAAAATTGAACCGCAAAGCGGGTTTTTAGGTGACGTTTATACGCCTAAATGCAGTAATCTATTAGAGTATAACGCGCCCAAATATAGAAAGAGAAGCAATGGTGAATTAATCAAACGAATCGTCAACGAATATGGCGCCAGCATCTACGCGCTGCAAATTACAAAATACCCTTTCCAAATCTGCTGATTATTGATTATTGCATCCATATGCGAGCTGTTGTGCATATGTTTGTATTTATATACATAATTGCTCAGATTTGTGATTATCAATATCAGATACCGGTTGGAGCTGGCGAGTTTGCCAGTTTGTTTTGTTTATCTGTTTATCGATGACACGATCACGATTACAACCTAAATTAGCCCTTGGTTCGAACTTCGACGCGACTGCAACTTTGTGTTACGCTCTCTCTCTAGTTTTATTTACTCTCCGCTTTCGGCATTCGGCTTACCTACATACATACATACATATTTACATATGTGTATGCTTGTGTATTTAGGTTTGGGCTGCAAATGTTACGCAAATTTCAAACTACTCAATGATTTTTATGTTCGTCAACCTCACCGGCACTGCAAGGTTGGACATTAACGGTTTGTTGGGCCGCATTGAATTGGAAAATGAAAGCAAAAGAAGCATTAGGTAAACACCCTAACATATCTTAGAGAAATAGGTATTATTTTATTGTTTAAATTACTTTAAATTAATAAGAATCGTTTTACTGATTCGTATTTTGAGTCTATGCAATTTTATAGCTCAGGAGTATTTCACTTTTTGGATACCACCTCAACTTAAATATATGTACAAGGTTCACATTCAGTTATTAAAACAAAAATTATATATATTTCGAATTTCATAGTGTCCCATTGTCAGCATTTTAATCAGCACTTACGAAGCTTTAAGCACCTACAGAAAGGGCTATAATGAATCACTATTGTTGTCAGCCTGGGAATTTCACTACTTAAAGATATAATTGTAATCTTTGATAAACAATTGTTGTCCAGTTTTTCACTTTAGTTTAATTAAAAGTGAAAGAAAAGAAGCATATTTATTATTACTACTTTTTTTTTTGCTAATGGCAGCCTATTGTAAAAGGGCTTTTTTACGATCACAATCTCTGACTGCGAATCTCTTGGCCAACTGTCAAAGCTCGATGCTAATGAAGTTAACTAAAATTGTATGTAAATGCGTTCAGAGCCTATAAAAAAAGAACTAAGAACTAATCAAACCGAATGACCTGCAGTAAAAGATACCCTGTAATCACAGCTTTACATAAAAGTAAACAGCTCAGTGCGAAATAACCAATATATTCATAGACAGATTCAATTATATTTAAATGTTTTTTGGAGAGCCACACATATTTTTTTTTACTGTTCTATACTGAAGTTTATTCAACTCTCTTTACTAATTTTTAGCGAGCATAGGCCATAAAAAATATAAAGAATTTGTTGTTTTGCTTTAACACCTTTTAACGGTTAAAAATACATTTTCTGTGATAACAAGCTTTTTATTGCAAAAATTTGATACACAAAACAACTTCTTTGAAAAGTTGCGGGTTTGTTTTCGAAAATAGATTTTTAAATAATAAAATTCAACAACAGCACGTGTTTGCTGTTAATGGTCAAAGAACACTGCCGGGTTTTCCTTATAAGGAGTATATGGCCATAAATTGGTGCTGAAAATTAGCATAAGCTATTCCACGAAACTCGTTGTGTGGACAAGACTGTTCAATAATAAATAAAAAATAAAATAATAATAATAAAATAATATTAAACATAACAATTTAAAACATTAATAAAAATGTATTTTGTCAATTAAGTTGGTATTATATGGTATATGTAGAATTTGTTTTTTTTTTTTTTAAATATATAACATGTATACAAAAATATGTTGTACTTCAATCAAGTTGATACAAAGTATATAAGCATTCACATTTAAAAACTATTAAAAACTTAAATAAAGTAGCCTTCATATAAAACATTCTTATATTACAAATAATGTTTAATTAAGGTATACATTTTAAAGAAAAAGTAGAAAACTTTCTTAAAATTAAAAAATGCGACGAATTAAATTACATTTTCTAGGATAAAAATTATATTAATATTTTGCTGTACATTTTCGACCCGATCTTTGGGTTTAACTGGGCCTAACTGTGTTTGCTGGCGTGTCACTAATTAGGCCGTATTCAGTCAACAGCGGCCAACTAGGCTCACAAGCTGTAATTTGTGACACTGTCCGCTAATGACAGACTTGAGGCGGCAATTTTCGGGCCATATTGATATTGGCAATGTTGGTGGCCTTTAGTTTACGCACGATGGCCGGGAGAGTCAATAAGTGGCTGCTGGCTTCGTGGGCCGGACAAGGACGATTCACAGCTACGCAACTTGATAAATATCACATGAAAATTAATGAGGCATGCGCTGGCTGATGAATTGCGTTTTTGGGCGGTGCAATTGGTAGGCTGGATTGCAGGAATTCCCTTAGGCGTACGTGAGGCAGGCACAGAATATGCTCAAGGTTCTGGGCCTGGCCTACGAGCCAGCTGCACGTAGGCCAACTGGTTGGTGCATCGCTCCTAACTTGGCAAGCGATTAGGCCGCAATTAACTGGCCAACTTCTTGCACCAGTTCTTGGCCAGACTGTACAGGCGCATAAGCTCAGCTTGGCTTCCTGGACCCGATGCCGCCTTGGTCACGTAGGCCAAAGGCTAACGATACCAGTTGATCAGTTGGCCAGCAAGCAATTAGCCTGGTTGCGGGCGCACTTAAGATATGACAAAATATAAAAAATAAATTTTGTTTGTCAACTCTGACGCAACAGTTGGCCGAAATTCAAGCGTAGGTCTTGGCCAGAGTTCAGTGGGTGCTCTGCTACAGTTGCAGAGCTATTCGATATGTGAACACTTGTATAGAAATCTGCATATACCTCACAGGTGGGTGCTGTGTGCATCTCTAATGAAGCTGTGCATATCTTTAGCTCATCTGCGGGGGAATTTACACACAATTTCAGACAAGTTGGATGTGGGCTTGCAACGAAGCTACCAGAAGTTGCGGTCTGTGAAACCTACAAAATCGAATTCAGCTCTGGGTCTTTAATATTTTCTCATTTTATGAATGAACCTCTTAAATAAACTTTTGCTTTTTTTAAATACTCAGTATAAATTTTTATTTTAAAGTTCCCAAATATAAGATTCATAGAAAATTTTACGATTATTTAAAGTACAAAACATTTTTCTCGTTAAATATTTTTTACTTCAATCTAAAATGTTTTTCAAAACTATGTATACCCTGAAGATAATTTTAGACTGTTAATGCTCAGGTAGAGTAGCAATTATTATTGTTTTCATTTCAATGTACTTTAAATTATTGGTTAAGACAACAGAACAGAAATGCCTTATTATTTCCGGTTTAAAAAGAAATTATTTTTCTCAACAAATGTAAATAATTATAAATGAGCATCTTGCTCAGCTATGGAAAAGTACCGGAATGCTGGAAAAATACCATTATAAGATAAATGTAGTAAACAACTTAATAGAAACTCCCGGCACCTAATTGATTTGTTGATGGATTTGCATTATCCTATCTATGGCCAAATTCTATATCATTAGGGGTTTCACGCTCCTGTAATTAAGTGTGCGAATTATATATACATATGTATATATATAATTGTACTCAGCGTGAACTTTGTAACTGTCCCTCCCAGTAATACCATCATTATTGTATGTATGAATTTAACACAATTTTCTTTTTGTTGTTTATATTTTATTTTATTGCAATCATTATTTTGTAAATTTGTAGCTTAACTTATGACGTACCATGCTAGTATGCTAGAGAATACCTAAACCTATGCAAATGAATAAATGGTGTAATATGGATATCGATATGGGGATCTGTTAGGGATTGGGGCGTGCGTGTGTTTGTTATTGTTGTTGTTGTTGTTTTTAAGTGCAGGTATCTTCTGCTTTTTAATTTTTCAAACACACACACACACACTCCTTGCACTCGCAGATAGTGTGATACGAATAAGAATGAAAATAACAATAATAATAATAAGAATATTAATTAATTTAATAAAACGATTTTTGACCATGACCCGCCCCACGCCCAAGACGCCCAAGATGCGGATGATAGATACATATATCGTGTGTATATATATAAATATATATATATATATAGAACAGCCAGACGTGGCCTGTTCCTGTTATGACAAGACCTCGCATTGAATATGAGTTAGGTGTTAAGATTATAAGAACATTTCATATTTTTTTTTCTTTTCTTTGTTTTTCTTGTTCTTGTTCTTGTTTGTCGCTGTTGTAGTTTTGTTGTTATACATTTTAGAGCGCCACACTTAAGTTAACCACCGATTGCTTGTAATTCTCATCCAGTTCTAGCCGCTTTTAGACAGCTATCTTCTTTGTGGCCTTCTTCTGTCGCTCGCTCTCGTTCTCATTCTCGTCCAGCTTAGCGCTCTCGGTACTGCTCGACTCCGCATCGTACTCCATCTCCGGATCGGGCACCTCGGAATAGTGCAAATGGCCAACCTTCTGGGTGCCGCCCACGATAGTCGGCGACGCCCCAACGCCCTTCTGGGTCGGGTGAGTGCCGTCACCGTATTTTTCGAGAGTGCGACGGACCAGCTCCTTGGAAGGCTGCTTCATGTCGTAGGCCCAACCCAGTCTCTGGAAACCGTCGAGCAGCATGGTGGTGAAGTTGACCTTGTAGTTGCCCAACTCAGCTGCTTTGTAGTCCCAGGGGAACACGTGGTGATAGTTGTGCCAGCCCTCGCCCATGGCCATGATCGAGACGTAGATGTTCTCGCTGGGCATGATGCGTCTGCGCGAAAGGGAAGAAACACAGAAGAGATCCAAGAGATTAATGGACAATCGTTCATTGCGTTTATTTGCCATAACTTACTTGTCGTATGGACGGGAGCCCCAGAGATGAGCTGCACTGTTCACAGACCAGGTGAAGTTCAGGCTAAACACATAGCGGAAGATGCACTGGTGCACGAAGGCATGGTACCAGGTGTCGTTCCAGAAGTAGACGGGCACCATGGTGGGCAGCACGAAGCAGAGCAAGACCTTCAGCACATAGAAATACTTCTGATGGAATTGTAGGACGGGGTCCGCAACAATATCACTCATATCGATTTGCCTGCCACGACGCAGTACATCCGGATGCTTGAGCATCATCAGCCAGCCGACGTGCGAGAAGAAGAAGCCGCGATTGGCATTGTGCGGATCTGCATCCGTTTCAGAGTACTTGTGATGCACGCGATGATCACGCACCCAATCGTACATGGTGTTCTGCAATGAGCCAAAAACCACATGGTCAAAATAGATAAATCCCAAACTTTATGGTTGTTCTTAAACCTCAAAAATAATTCGCAGTCATTAAATAAGACAAATGCATCTGTCAGATACTTTTTTCTACGTGCCATTGTCAATTTAAAGTTGCGGCACAAAAAGGGCGGCAAAAAAAGGCATTAAGCTGTTGTACTTAATGATGCAATTAATGTTAATTACATTACGACAAATTTACGTTACAGTTCGCCACACTGCAAAACAGAGAAACAAAACAAAAGCCAAAAAACGAAACTTCCACCGCAGGTGGCAAAAAGTGGCAAAACATAAATTAAATGAGTTGACTAAAATGCCTAAATTACAGGGCAAAATAGTTGGCTTGCCGTTATAAGGTCAAGTAGCATTAAGGCCACAGAATTTTAAATAGACCAATATAATCTGAAATATTTCAACAGAAGATATAGAACATTCTATAATTTAGATAATATTAAAAAAAATATTGTAAAAAAATATATATATATATTATTTAAGAGAATTTTTAATTAATTTTTAATTTAATTTTTAATGGTAAATAAAAATGTATCTATGTAAAATAAAATTGATGAATTCAAATTAACTATACAATGTAAACAGAAAGTAAAAAAAATAAAATCTTTGAAATATTTTTACTATCATAGAAAAAAATCGGATCAGAATGTTAAATTTTATTTCTTTTATTTGGTATAATTTATATAATTTACCTGACCAGCTACCGAATAGCTGAGCATCAATATACTTCTCAGCAGAGTATTGGCCTTAAAGCTGCGATGTGTCCAGAAACGATGGGCTCCGGCCGTAACTCCAAAGCCAGCAACGCCGCCCATAAGGAAAGCTGCAAGAAATTAAAAACATATAAATTGATTTAAAAGGAAATAAACATATATGAAAATTATTTACAGCACTGATTACTAGACAAATTTGTATAGAAAAAAACTTGAAAATCCCAAAATCTGTGATGCTAATTAAATATGAAAAAAATTGTATATACAAAGTTAAAATACCAAATTACATTTTGCGGAAATTGAGGCATTTGTGTGATGGTGTTAATTTGTTGGTCAAATCGGTGCATAATAAACCCGGGGTAGCAAGAGACGGAACCTGAGTCGGCGACGGCAGCCACAAGGCCAAGCATGGGAGCTTTTTTATTTTCAAAATTGTTTGATAATTTGTTGGTATGTGAGTAATTGTAGGCTACGCGGAGAGACACATCCCACGTTGTGATGCTAATAGCATAATAAACACGTGACAATAGCGCTGACTTTAACTGTGACTGTGACTCCCAGAGTGACTGGCATCATAAAGCTGTCACTGCATTATTTGCATTCATTTAACGTCATGACACCCACAATTGATTAATGGTAGATTCAATTATTGAACTGTCACCAAATGATGCCGGATGCAAGTGTATTTGCCTATCTGCCAAATGTATCTATAAGATACAAAACTTAAATCGTGCTTTAGCTCCTACAATTAACACTATGAAGCGAGATTTGCGAGTGGTTTTTTAATGCTTTTCCGCAACACTTGCGTCTAATGAGAGTGAGAAAAAAATATACAAATACAAAAATTGAAGAAAAAACACTAAAATAGTCGAAAAAACAATAAAAACCAATAAAGTAAATTACTCTTACGACAATGCCTAAGTCGTAAACAATGTATTCATAGAAATTTCGTTTCACAATTTGACTGATGGAAAATTAACGATTTCTGCCCTGGTACCCTCTGTTGGCTACCCCACGCTCCACACACACACACTCACACACACACAACATGTGTGTGCTGCCTCATACATAGGTGTTACAAGCCGTTTGTCGGAATGAAAGATTAACCTTCAAATGTTGATTGCTTGATGTTGCTTGGATTGCGACGAGTCGAAAACCGGTTCCGAAATAGCCAAAAATGGTCAAAACCCAAAAAGCTCTATGAATGGTGTTGTCCATCAATCGTAGCAGTGTACCATATGATACCATCGATCAAAACATTTGACCACGATAACCATTCAAATTAAATCAGTTTAATTTAATTTAAGAAGCCCGAGTCTAAGACATTGCAGTTCAGTAAGGTTAGCTGCATTGGCGGAAAAAACCTCTTATTATTCCTCGACTAAATGTTAAAGTATTTCAAAATGCGCTGCCAAAAGTAAAGATATATGCATCGCATAACAAATAGATTCAATGACTTTCCGTGTTTCGTAAACGGTTGATTTGAAAGTCAAATGAAATGCATTTGCTGCATGATCTAGAGTTCGAGCTGCCGGGTCCAAGCCTATGCACTGTTGTGAAATTCTCAAATGTTTCGATGTGGCCATCCGAAAAATGGTGTTCGCCGTGTGTGGGTTCAATGTTTTAATCAAGAACGTGGGCAGACCTCTATAGAAAATTTTTGTGAAACGCATTTAAGCTAATTCCAACAATTTTTTTGTCGCTTATATTTAAGACAAGTTTACATAAGTATTCGGATTGCGGAATTTGAATACGAAATGTTTTGTATAAGTGAAGAATTAATCAATGAGCATTGGGGTTCGAGACCTTTTGTTGCACTTTGTAATTACTGGAATAGAGACCGTACTATAATGAAGGATTTTATGCATATTGTATTTCGTATTCATTAATATATAAAATCAGTCAATAAAAAAAACACACATATATAAAAACAAAAACTATAGAATAGTTTCTCCTAAACTTTAATTATCATTGCATTTAGGAACATGGGTTCACAGTTTTAATTGAGAACATATGCAGACCTCTATAGACAATTTTTTTGAAACGCCCTTAAGCTAATACGGAAACATTTTGGTCGCTTATATTTAAGACAAGTTTACATTTAAATACGAAATGTGTTTTATAAGTGAAGAAATAATCAATGAGTGTTGGGGTTCGAGACCTCTTGTTGCACTTTGTAATTGCCGGAAAAGAGACCGTACTATAACGAAGCATTTTATACATATTGTATTTCGTGCACAGAAAATAAAATTGCCGTACTAAAGTAAGGAAAAAATACTTAAATGATTATAATCATTGATTTATAAAATTAGTATAAAATTAGTCAGTCAGTGGGGTTCGAGCCCTTTTGTTGCACTTTGTAATTACCGGAATAGAGACCGTACTATAATGAAGCATTTTATGCATATTGTATTTCGTAATCATTAATATATAAAATCAGTCAATCAAACAAACACTCATCTATATAAAAAAAAAAACTATTGAATAGTTTCTGCTAAGCTTTAATTATCACCGCATTTAGATACAAGAAAAATAAAACGTGGCTTTTGGTGCGAAACATCTTTTTGGCTACCATTAACGCCCCAGAAACAAATTAATATCATTACAGTTGCTACGATCGTGTTAAACACAAAACAAAAAAAAAAAACACAGAAAAAAAATACAAAAATCCAAAAGTAAAGAAAAAACATGTTAAAACGATTATTTTGTGGTCATTGAATAAACGCTGCACGTCGGCCTGTAATTTGCCAAAATATTTACGAGCACGACGCCGCCCTAAAAAGGGCTTCCAACGTCTAGACAAGTGCGCGGTCCACTTCCAGTGGCCAAGCAATAAATATTAAAATTTACAATGCTCGCATGTTCAAGTATTTTAGTAGTTTATTTTTTCCTTTATTTTTGCCTCTTCATTAAATTACATTGGATAAAAGCGTCCTGGAATTTCCAATGAGAAAATTATTTAACAAAAAAGAAAAAATCTGAAGATGCTGCGTTGTCTGAAGTCTCAATGTCAAACGCCGTGAGTTTCTGGTCTCTGTGGGGGACTACGACCTGTAGTGCTCATAAATCGTGTGTATTGAGCCATGGCCCTGACTACGGCTTACATGGAGACTAAAGGAGCCTCTGGTTACGCGGCTCAAGTGGCCAAAATGGCAAAGACGCGGCTTGTTTAGCTTTTGTGTATATTTGTTTACCTTGGTGAAGTCAGAATTTTCTGGTCGAAGTGTATGCTTACAAACAGCCTTGAATTAAATAGATACAAATGTATATTTTTTTGGGTATTCTCCAAATTAGCCCCAAATAATAATAAATGTGTCACCTGAATTGATGTTCAGTGGTTTTTGGTGTTCGTTTTCTTTTTCGTTTTCATTTTAACAGTTCAACTGTGTCAGTTAAATTTTTATGCTGAAACTGCAAGCGAAGGCAATTTATGAGAATACGAGTAAAGTGCAAACAAATGAACACAGCAAAAAACAAAAACAAAACCCTATGAGCCATGCCATTCGATGCTATATGAAATTTCAACATGGCGAAGACGACGCTAATGTCGGCAGCGACGCCAGCAGCGGCAGCGAACGCGATGCCAGCAACAGCGGCTGCGACTGCGACTGAGGAAAATCATGTTAAGTAGCAATTAATTAAAGTCAATAAACAAGAGTTCGAAGTGTAACTGAAATGTAAGCGAAATTATGAAATGCTTAACTTGCCCCAAAACCAAAAATATAAAAAAAAAAATACAATTTTTTGTCGTTTTTCGCTTTGGCGTATAACTGTGCTTTCTTTTCGCTCTTCTTTTAACACACACGACCGCCTTAAATTGCAAATAATGGCCGTATGTGTGCAGAGAAGAGAGAGAGAGAGAGAAATGGGGAGAGGCTCAGCTCGGAGTTGCGAGAGCGTAGAAAGGGAAGATGGCCAAATGGGCGATATGTGAAGTAACAAAACCTCAGATGACACACAAAATGCTGTTTATATGTGTGCATATATGTGTAGGTATACGCGATTGCGTATATATGATCATCATTTATTTTCAAATGGAAGAAGCCGCAGCTAAGCTGCTGCTGCGTTTGATGTTGATGTTGTTGTTGTTATTGTTGTTGATGTAACTTTATGTTGGCAGGTGGGCGACAGCGCCTTCACACCTTTCTCAAATCTTGCGACGCGGCTTATATAAGCCCCCAGAAAAGTGAAAAACGACAAAGAACGATTATCTTCGGGTTGCCGAGGATTAAATACCCTTGCAGACTTATGCTATACATTTATAACGATAAATTTCAGATATGTTGTGAGTTTGGAATATATATATTATACATGTATATGGAAAAAGTACCCAAACTAATTTTTTGATATTTTTGATAATATTTTGCCAAGTAAAATTTTTGTTTGCCAAGTTTAGCAAGGATATCTTAAAAAAAGAATTCTTTTATTAGAAGCGTAATGACCAAGATAATTGCCAAGTTTGGTTTGGATATTTAAAAACAAAATAAATTGTTCTTTCTTTTTAAACGATTTTTCCTGTCGATAGACCTATGCAACGTTTTTTTACAAAATACTGATCAAGAAAATACTTTTCATATTTCTTTTGGAAGGCTATAAAATTGTTTCGGCCATACTTACACCAGAGCAGTGTGTACAGGCGCAGCTCCTCGAGTGGATAGGTGACCAGGCAGACGACGGCAACGATGTGCAGCAGGGAGATCTGAATGACTTTGTCCCATTTGAGTGGTGCGTTCAGCTGCCAGCCCAGGATATTGTCGCCCTTGAAGTTGCGCGTATATTCCTCCATATTTATCTGATCCTTGGGTATATGATTAGTCAGATGTTTGGGTATATTTCTGGGCGCCGCTGCCGGCTCCTGCTGCAACTGCTGCTGCTGTTGCAGTTGCTGTTGCTTGGCACGCGGCATCGACTCCGGCGAGGAGTCCTCGGCGCGGCGCGCCTGCGCCTCGCCGCTGAGCTTGGCACGGCGTGCCAACAACGGCGGACTGCCTTCGCCCGTGCTGACCACGGGCGTTGTGCTGCACACGCGTTCCGATGTGGACAGGTGACCCATTTTGGTGGAGCTGTGTTTGTCTGTGGTTTTATTTGGTAGGGGGAGAGTGGGGAGCAGTGCTTCGCTTTTTACGGTGTTTCACTTCATACACAAAACTTTGCTGGCGGAAACCAGGTTTCGTAATTGCCGCTCCCAATCTGAACTTTCTTCTTCACAGATTTACACACAAAACAAACTTTTTAATTGCAGCTGGAAGTACGTTTTGTTGGCTTTGTCGCCTCGTTTTTATTTTTATATTTTGTGTAATTCGCTTTGGCTCATTTGGGCCGTTTGCCGCGCGCACTCAACACTCGTCTTGGACGCGGCCCTTCAATCTTTTTTTTCTTTCTTTTTTTTTTGTGTCTTATGGGGATCTATGCGCCTTTGTCGTATTTGCCCCGCAGTTTTGGAGCTCAAAGTGGATATTGGGTTTTCCTGCGCTCTGTGTATCTATCGAACTCAACCCGCCGCCGTTCCGTAGACAAATGATCAGAGCTAAAAGTAAAAATTTCTACCCTATGCCGGCGTTGGCTTTGGAGTTGACGTTGGCTTTGGCGTTGCAGTCGGCGTCGCTGCTGCCGCTGTTGCTATTGCTGTTGCTGTTGCCTTTGCTGCTGCTGCTGCTGCTCGTGCTGCTGCTGGGCTGACACACCACAAAACTGACTGATTGACCGACTGACTGAATGTTGTTGTTATTGTTGTTGCGGTGCGCACTGTGGACTCAGTAAAGGTAAAGCAAAGACAAAAAGAGCAAATTTAAGGCCAAGATTATGCCACTATACGCACACACACACACACATACGCACTCATACTGGCACCTGTAACTGCGTCGCACTTCGCTACAGCTTCGGTTTTTGCTTCGTGCGAGCTCGGCTGTAACTTCGGCTTCGGCTTGGGCGAAGCACAGCTTTAGTCGCATCAGCCACATTGGCGGGAACCTTTGTTATTTATTGTTGCTTTCTTGTTGGCAGCTGCGGCGGTTTTCGGCAGCTTTTTCGGCTCGCAGCTTCGCGGACAATCGACAAGAAGTCTGCTGACTGCGCTGCCGATTACGAATTGTCGAATTGTTTCCTGTTGGCCGTTCACCAACTGCTTGCCAGCGTTCTAAAAGACATGCTGTTCACAAATATGAATAATATTATTTTCACCCATACTTTGCATGCATAAGAAATGGGCTAATGCTAACTTTTATCATATTGTATTTGGCTAAAAAGGGCATTGGGTGAGCTCAAAATGAAAACAAAATGTAAATTATTGAAATATCAGGTTTATCAATCGGCAGCCGATTTCTATTTTGAATGAAGTGTGCCTGTGACTGTACCTATTGCCCATTGCCTGCGGCCCAAAGAGATTGAGTGCAAAATATTTCACAAAGGCCCCCCAAAAAGAGCCAACGACTAATTCTGCTAGTAGCCTGTGTATTTGCATAATACGAAAAAAAAAAAATAATAAAACAAAAAGTCTCCTATAAAATCTTAAAATCGTGGCATGTACGCGCGCACACACACACACATAAACCCATTGCATGCATGTGTGTCTTGTATTTAAAATTGGATCCGTAGTTCCCTGTTGTTGTTGTTGTTATTATTGCTGTTTTGTGGCCTTCTCCACTTTGGCTTTTTTGTTGACCAAAGTCAAAAACCGTTCGATGATCATGAAGTTCAACAACAACTGCGACAGCAACAGCAGCACCAGCAGCAGCAGCAACAGCAGCAACAGCAGCGACTGGCTTTGCTTTCTCTTTACGTAACGATAAAGACAAAAGCTAAAATTAATTAAAAGGCAGCAAAAACAGCAAACTAAAATAAAAAGCGAGCACTAAAAGGAAGCAACCGCTCGACGCGATCTTAAAAACGTAAACGGAACACCGAAAATAAATTCATTGCTGTTGCTCAAATCTCGCACGGCCTCAACAATTCCGGCGATTCCCGTGCACTTTAAAGACAAGCGACACCAAACTGTTTACTAGGTGTTGGTTGTTGTTGTTGTTGTTGTCGCTTTTGTGGCTTATGTTGTAAGCTTCACACATTAGCAAATTTAGCCAAACATCAGATTGAAATCGTCAAAAAAAGTCAAAGCCCAACACATGACCACACTGCAAAGCCAAAGGTAAAAAAGCGAGAATACGCATGTACACTCGGAGAAATGTGTGTATAATTTACATATATGTAAAGCATTGAGATTTACTGGGCGCTTAAACCAGTTGAGAATTTTTAACTTTCAACGAATTATAATCGTTCACGAAACGTGTTAATTATAACCATATATATAAACAAAATGCGTTGCTTAAGCGTTTTTATAATGAAACGTGATCCCATTCCCTTTCCATATATTTATATTTTTTGCATTTGTTAATTTATACATTTTTGAAAGTTATCAACTGACGTTTGTTTACTGATAGCATTCATTATACAACATAATCTGAAAAAGTCGAACAGGAAACAGCGCATTTCTCTATATAAAAGATAGATAATTTAAGTAAATAAAAATCCCTTAAAACTTCTACAATGGGATGCATAATTATTGTTAAGACAGACAGGCACTTCTTTGACACCGTTACGTTCTATTAAGCACATCTTACAAATTGTGAGAGGAGTGCTATTAAAATTTTGACAAATTATTCAACTTACCTGCAAATTGCTGACTGTTCATGCTTATGCATGTGGCCAACACTCGCTAACACACAGTTGGTACCGTGTTTTTATACTCTGTTTACGAACTAAAAATTGGTATATTGGTGTTGTGCTAAATATATGAAAATGATACATAAATAATAAGAATTAATTAGAAAACTAGACATTTTCCGAACTTAACAGTTTTGTGGTTAGTTATCATTTAGACCGTTATTCCACTGCGAACAGAGTATTGCACACTCGGTTTCGCCCGCCCGCAACTCTTGCACGTTTTTGATTTATTGCGCAGCTTCACTTAGCCAACTTTGCGCAGCGTCAGCGTATTTTATAAGCTCAAACAATTGAACTTCTTGGCTCAAAGAATTGCACGAATATATATGTATATATGTACATATAAGTAAACGTGTGAACAAAGCTTTTAAATTTATTTACACATACATATAAATTATATACACATTAGTCGGAAATTTGTCGTACTCGAAGCGCAAACAATGCGAGTAAGCCCCGCAATTCTGGGACCCAATGATTTCCTTCTTCTTTGCCATATGCCAACAATCCAAAGCCATTCACGTATTAGAAAAAAACACAATTTGTTGTCGATTAGTTCGCTAAGGTTTATTACGGTGCAGGTGTGTGAGTGTGTTTTTTTAAAGGTTTTTTTGTATTAGCAAAAAAAAAAACAAGGTGTCATTTGTGTTGGCCAAAGCGAAGCTCAGGGCTATAAGTACTCGCTCTGGTCACACTGGCAGCGTCGCTGCTCTGCAGCAGGCAGCAATAAACAATAAATATAAACATTACACAAGTTAAAGCCGTCAACAATAAGTTGCGTATCTGTGCAACCTTCAACTGTCGCTCAGTTGACTATTTCTATGAACAGAAATAAGATAAAATAAAACAGCGCAAAAACAAATTAAAATAACAAAGCGCAAGTAGGCGCAGCACAAGTGCAATTTGCAACAAACTTAATATCCAAGCGAAGCGTGAACAAGCAACACACACACACACACGCACACATACATGCTGTTTTGTGCCTGCCACTGCCACACAAAATAATGCAAATCAATCAGGAATAGCTCACATTGGAGATTGAATACTCTTTTATACATATTAAATGATTTCAATTAATTTAACTTAGGTTCAAGGCAAATAGCCGGACTATGATGATATAGTAAACTGATCTTAATTTAACTCAGCTTGGTATCCCAAGTGCCAAGTATATATATTGTCTGATTTATTTACCAACTTACTATTAAATTAATTGGAAAAGAAAAATAGAAACGGAATAGGGAATATCAAGCTTTAAAAAAGTCAAAAATTGTTCACTATAAAGGCTCACTTTAATTGATTTGTTGAACCTTTTTTATTAACTTTTAAAATGTAAAAAAAAAAACTATTTTAAAATAGGACATTTTGCATTACTAATTATAATTAAAAATTTAAAAATAAATTCCGATTCATAAAAAGTTGTATGTACATTGCAAATAAAATACGAAGTAACGAAGAACCAAAATGTATTTAAATATCAATAAATAATTATTGAAATTTTTGATGTATCGGAGTACGAATCGAGATTCGATTGTATTTATAAACCATCATTACTATTATGACATACTCACTTCAGATACCCCATGTGAGGGTATAAAAACAACGGACAACTTTGCGCCAGCGCAGCTTTTACATGGCAAATTCATTAGTAATCACTTCATAGCCATTAGGAATTGGTACAAGTGCCTCAAACCACACACACACACACATACACACACACACACACACACACACACACACACACACACACACACACACACACACACACACACACACACATACATACAATCAAATAAAGCCACAATCGCATAGGCAAATAAGCTGAAAACATGGCTGTAGCTTGCTAAGATCCGTATATAGATTAATTTAGTTGGGAGATTTATAAGAAAAATGGAATGCAAAATTTACTTTTATAAACAAAGCGATATATATCGTATTTGATCAAAATTTTTGATACAAATTATATTTGTTTGCAAGCTGCCAGCTGTATTTGATCTTGCCGATCAATCAAACTTTTTGGCGGCTTGTCAAAGCAAATAGATTTTATTTAATGATCATTAATACATAAAACGAAGTCTTATGATCATAAAAGTTATAAACAAATCAAAAGCTAGCACGTTTAGATCATTTTAAAAAGGGTTCGAAATTTAAATTCCATTTAATTTGCAATGCAGAATTCAGATTTAAACGCGCCCAGCTTGATTGAACGCAACTCAAGCGCAGCACTTCTATGTGAATACAAAAAATACAAAAAAAAATGTGTTTGACTTGTCAATATTGGCAATGGCGACCAGCGGCAGCTGTACGCACAAAATGCCGAGCGATCTGGAGGCAGCTATTAGACCCAGCATAGGCCAAGTACCTGGCCAGGCTTCTGTGCGGGCCCGAGTGCTCAAATATTGACGCATCAATCAAGCGCTGGGCATACATTGCGTATTAGTGATAATTTATTGAGTGCGACTCATTTAATTTGCTCAAAGTGCCAGCACAAAGCAACGACCGACCCGTGGCCCCTCTCCCCTCCCGCCTGGGAAAGCGTCAAGTGGACCGCTCGAATGGCATTTGGAAATTGCGTTGAAAATGTCGTTGGCCAACGTAAAACAAATTCGAAAACCTAATTATAAAGGCTGGTTCAGTTTGTCTAGCCGCAAGTTTCGGCTTGAACTTGTCGCGGCCTCACATTGGGCAACTTGCGTTGGGCTGCACCTTTGTTTGACAAACTTTTGTGTATACCCTGAACCTGAATTTATGTAACATTCAGAAAGAGGCATTTTCGATCACATGAAGTACATATATGCTTGATCAGGACGACTAGCTGAGTCGATCCCTCGTCTGTCCTCTTGTGTGTCTGCATAAAAGCCAAAGATCGATAAAAATCGAATATATGCGCAGATCAGAAATATTTAAACTTTTGGACACCATCCCCAACTTACCGCGAATTCATGTACCTTAGACTTGCACTTTGGCTTGTGCATATATTTGAATGTTAGTTAGAGGCTTTTCCAACATTAGATTAGATTTAGTTTCCATAATGTGGGCCAGTAGCTGAGTAAAGCAGCTTACGGCATGTGTTTCTGTGTGATTTTTTATAGGAAAATGAAATATAGGGTATCTCTCATTGGAGCACTTTTACTTGTTTTTACGGTGTTTCTTTGATAATTCGGCTCAGTTTTTGCTAGAATTGTTGTTACTTATCTAAAACAAAAGCTTTCACATGAACTTCTCCCGGTTGAGATAGTGACGGTCCGGGAGTGAGCTCTGCTCCCGATTCACCTGCTCCATGATGCACTCGACAATGGGTCGTTTGTTCTCCACGGCCTCTGTGAGGCCACTGCGCACGGCCACCGAGGAGACGGTGTGCAAATCCTTGGCCAGATCGAGGGCAGCAAAGACACGTATCATCATGGAGCCGGTGTCGTTGGCATAGTCACCAAACTCGCCGCTCTGATAGTCGAGGGGCAGCAGGTAGTGAAACTGAGGCCAGAACGATTTCGTTATAAAGAAAATGCTATTCGAATCGGTCGGCTTAAAGCCCTTGTTTATGCTCCAAACGAAGTGTGCCGAGTTCACCAGATTGCCCACGTTCAGCACGATGAGGGTGCGCAGCCAGAAGGCCACGAACATGGACACGGCCAGCGTCTCGCCAAAGTACTGGAAGGGCGTGTTCAACGGCATCAGCACGTTCAGCACAATGTAGAGGAGCACATAGTAGCTAATGGAGCACATAACTGTTAATTGGGATTCCACATGCAATTAAAAATAGAGCCTTACCGCTTCTGGAACATGACAATCTTATCGTTCTCCATGTCGGACATGTCCACCTCCAGCAGCAGCTGCTCCTGCTGCTTCGAGTACCTCAGCAAGTTTCCATGCAGGTGGGCGTACATGAAGCTCTGTTTGCTGTAGTACGGATCCTCGTCCTGCTGGAACTTGGCGTGGTGCAAGCGATGCGCCTGCACGCGATAGTAAATGGAGCCCTAGGCAGGATGCGATGCAATACAATTTTTGTTTTTATTCAATTAAAAGCTCTGCAATTGCGAGCGTCTATTGGTATTTGCTGCTCGCACATAATAAAAAATTAAAAGGATTTATTTAAATGCAGAATTCACTTTAGAGCAAACTTTGCAAAGTTTGAAATTTATAGAGTAAAATTTTAACATGCAATTTAATACAACTTTGGAGTTCAGATTTAAATGTAGAATTAATATTTATGCAAAACCATTAACAACGAAATATTAAAAAAAAACTGTTGAATTAATTAAATTAAATTAAATTAAATAATTAATTTAAATCTATGCTGGGTCTTGAGTAATAATTAGATTTAAAAAAAATTACTCTTACCATAAAAAATTGGTTGCCCAGTAAATTTTAAATTTAAATTTAATTTCAAATAGCAAAATTAAATGTTGATATTGAAATGGAACGCCGATGGAAAGGGCTGTCATGATAACCGCTTGGGGTTGCTGTCTTGACTAAAAGCTCACAGCGAACTTTGCCATCAGCTTTTGCCAGTGGCGTCGCTTGCAAAGGGTCGCCGCGACACTTACCTGTCCGGCCATTGTCTGGCAGAGCATAAGCAGCAGCCGCAGTGGCGCCGTTGCGGTGAAGGTGCGATGCGCCCACAAGCGGTGCACGCCCACAGTCACGCCCAACATGCCCAGCAGGGTGAGTAGAGCAGCTAAATAAAACAAAATAAAATAAAATAACAAATTTTTGGTTTTCTTCTACACAAAATGTGGGACCGTTATGAAATTTTCAGAAATTAATAAGGCATTGTATCTACAAATCAATTCGGAAGTCTGTAGTATTTGATTTGCGGTTTTTATAGTTTTATTGATATTTGGTTTGTGCTTACGTATGCTTTACGCTCTAGCTCCTTAAGTTAAGAAGATATGCCAAAAAGATATATAAATAAACGGAAAGGGTTGTTGATTTTTTGCACATGAACTTGATCTGAGTGTAGCATATACAAGCCGATTGAGTCCAAGACGAGCTTTTGTAAATTCTGGAATCGACGCGGTCAAACAGACAGATAGTCAGACAGACGGACATACTGACATGGCTAAATTGACACGGTTAGTGATAAAGTGATCGATGGTGATCTAGAATATATATAATTTATAAGGTCAGAGATGCTTCCCTCTATCTGTAAATAATTAATAACTTTGCAGTAATTTGCAGGTCAGTAATTTTTTTCCGATCTTTAGAGAGGTTATACAGAAATTGTGTTCGAGAGAGAAATGTATTTTTACAGATTTTATTAATTTACCACATGCCCAGTAGACGTATCCAAAATATTTTTTGTGTGATCTTAATAGTGGTAATTCAAACTGAGGAAAATGTGTTTATCAGATATATATGCCATGCCCCAGTCGAAGGGTAGATTAAATAAATAATAATTCAAGCAGCTCCTAGCTTCAGTACGGACAAATATGCTCTTTTTGAACTTTGTGAACAAGTATAGGAAAATTAAAAGCAGGCAGGTGTTTCATTAGGAATTAAACATGCTTGACTTTTTAAACTCACTGAATAATATCGTAGGCCACGAGGCGCTCGTGAAGGTTACGTAAATGCCATAGATGCCCAGTATGTACACGTGGATATAGAAGAGGACCAACGGCCAGATGGCATCGCGCTTCTTGAACTCCGCCTCTGTGGGCGTGGGCGCATCCTTGCCGGCGCTGCCGTTGTCTGCCTCTGCCTTGACTTGTCCTCCCATTTTGGAATAGCCTGGGGTTTCCTTGAACTGCAGCTAACCGTCGCACACGCCAGCCTAGACGCTACTAATTTGGACTCTTAAACATCGGAATTTTTAAAGCTAGGGGTCCACACCATGTGACTGCCCCTAGTGCCCCTTGAATATGCATGAGACGCAAATTGCGAGTGCGCAAATGTTCCCTATAGCGGGGTCCGATCGTCTAAACAGCCAAGGTACAGATAGACTAGTATATGCAATAGTTTAATGCCCTATTTTTGGTTAACCAACATTAGCAACGACATAGACGAACAGTGTGCGAAATTTTTTTTTTTTTTTTTTGTAAGAAATGATATTAGATCGAAGGCGCTTATTTGTAACTTAGGATTAACATAAACACAGGCGATTAACTAATACTATAGCATTCTATAGCCATGCGTGCCAGACTGATCAATTCTGCATTTTGGCCAGCTCGGCGAGATCCTCGTGCGGCAAATCGCGATCACCAATGCCCCACACCTGATCCTTGTGCGCATACTCATCGCTGAGGAAACGTGTGCCGTCGCCACACTTGGCCGCACGTCGTTTAACCATGTCCGGGGACACCGATTTGCCTGTATATAACCACACATATATAAATAGGTTAATAGGGAATATCCTATGAGAGAGGACTGTGGAGACTTACGGCCACTGGCTATGCCAATGCGGGCGCAGAAATCAATGAAGGCCGTGGTCACGTTCAGGGTGTAGTTGCCAAACTCGCCCGTCTTGTAGTCCCAGGGGAACACGTGATGATAGTTGTGCCAGCCCTCGCCCATGGCCAGGAACGAGACAATAGGCACCTCCACGGGCGTGATGTTCCTGCGTCAGAAAAATTTAAAACCATATTAAAAACAACTGTAAACTACTGTAAAACTACTAATCTAATCTATTTGAAAATATCTAATGCATCCATATATATAGATTTTCATTTCATATATGTATATACTCTATTCACTCACTTATCGTAGGGCTTCTTGCCATACATGTGCGCCACACTGTTCACAAAGAAGGCCACATTCAGTGTCCAGGTGAAGCGCATGTTGAAGTTGATCCAAAATGACATCCAGAGGTCCTCCTGCCAGAAGTACCACGGCACCAGCACGGGCAATATGATCGAGCAGAGGGCAAAGAGCGGTATATAGTACTTGCGTTGGAACATGACAACCGCGTCCGCCTCCAAATCGGACATATCAATGACCTTGCGCTTCTCGATGACCTTGGGATGGGGCGTCAGGAACAGCCAGCCGACATGGGCAAAGAAAAAGCCGCGCTTGGCATTATGCGGATCCGCGTCTGTCTCCGAAAACTTGTGGTGTATTCTATGATCCAACGCCCACGTATAAGCATCGCGCTAAAACATAATGAATTGAGGATTTATTGACGTTTACATCTGATTACTTCCAGGTGCCACTTACCTGTCCGGCAATCGAGAACATGAAGGCCAAGAGGATGCGCAGAAAGAGCGATGCATGATAGGACTTGTGGGACCAGAGACGATGGGCGCCCGCCGTAATGCCAATGCCCGAGACCCAAATACAGCCGACAACTGCAATTGGCCAATTGTTCAAAAATAGAAACAGTTAAGATCACTGTATAGGTTTTTTTCTTTTTGTAAATAGGATTGGGAATGCGGCAATTGTTGTTGTTGACTTTGGCACGCTTGATTTGTTCACTGTTCGGTGACATGGATGACATCGTGCTAAATATAGAACGCATATATCTCTCTCCCATGGCTCTGGCTATTTCCATTGGCAAGTGTCGGAGCATATCGAGAATACTACCTAGTTGCTCTACTATCTCAATGGAAATCGTTTCGATCACCGTTTGAAACTCAAGGCTGCTAATTGAAGCGTTCATTTAACTTTAATTGCTGCGGGTCAAAGTTCAACCCACTCGCTGTTTTAATTGATGTGAGCATCTAGGCGAAAATCGCAATCAAACACTATTTGAGACAAATAGAATTCTCTGATTTAATATAGTAATTGCTTGACTATATTATGAAAATACCAAAAGAAAACTAGTATATTTGAATTTTAAAAACAAAAATAAATTGTGGCAAATCCATACTACGCTTAGAAGGTAACTATTCCTTAGGTAATAAATATTATTTTATTGTTATTATTTCATTATTGTTATTATTAATTATAATTTTTTATACTCGTTCATTAAGTAAAAAGTATATTTGGGGTTGTGGCTGGAGATTTGAAACATGAAATATATTCCTGTGGATTTTTAAAAATTTGTATTGACAGATTAAAATCAACAAATATGTTGCCACTGCTAATTACTTTTAAACTGTTGATGGAATTTTTTAAATACATACATTATTGAAAAAAAAACTTTTTTGATTGTTTTAGTTAACGCAAACTCTCATAAAACTGATCCAATTTCCATGTACCCCGTTTCCAGCTAAACTTATCAAGCTAGTAAGCAACTTTAAGCTTATCAGCAACTTTTATGAGCTCCATAAAGAAGGTGTGTAAATTTTCAATTAAATTGGGGCTAGCTATATATAGTTACGGCTGCAACTTAGATGGATTATCGCCGACTGGTGGTAAGAAATTAATTTTAACTTTTTGAATAAATTCTGACTTTTCTAAATGTGTATTTATACTTTGTGAGTCTGTTGCTAAGCCACAAAGTAAATATGTCGAAAAAACTAACTAAAATCTAATTTACACATAGATTCAAGCAATTATAGCGACTCTGGGGTAAAATTTAGTGGCTCAGACATGTTAATTACCGGTTGTTTAGCTATCTACTCGATTATATACTATTTATTTTGTTTATTAAGCAATGCTTTTAAGCGTTATGGGACTTAAAATAGGAAAAGTAAATGGCTTTATTAATAAATAAATTTTTGAGTACTTTTAACGAATTTTTAAACTGTTTTTAAGATGTAGATAAGGAGATAAGAGAAATAAAGAAATTATGACATACCCCATAGGAATGTATAGAGCTTGGCGTAGTACAGCAGATAGATGCCATAGAGGGCGCCAGCATGCAAATATGTTTGAGCGATAAGATCGGGCCATCTAATCTGCGGATTGTAGACCTCTTCCTCGGTTGCCTGCTGTTTCTGCTCCTCGGCGATCTTCAAATTCTTTTCCTCGTTCTCTTTGTACACCGCATTCTCCTCTTTATAGCCTAAATTATCCTCTAGTTCGGCTGGTTCTTTGGTCTGTTTAGCATCTGTGGCTTGGCCTCTGTGTTTCAGCTGGCTCTCAGCTGGGCTGCTACCACTGCACACATTGCCGAGGTGCCCGCAGGTGCCGTTGCTCTGTCCCGCAACGGAGGCGCTGCTGTCCTTGCTGGGCGTCGGCGTGGAAAGGCACATTGTGGTCCTGTTCTGTAGTTCGTGTGGTTCTTTTCTGCAATCGAATATGGAAATATTTATGAGTAACAATTTCGCTGTGTACTTGCTAATGGAACTTAATAGTACGCATCGTTAAACTATTTATTAATGGTATTTATACAATTGTATTTTTGTGTAGGTGTTAATTTTTCAGTTGTGCCTCACATGTCACTCACTGCCTTAACTGCCGAGCACAAGTCTGAACAGTTCGTTTTCACCATGTTTTGGCCCAAAGTTTACAAAGCTGATTAACAGTATTCGTACGCTAACTCATGCTGTTGTCGATTTTACTCGTTTGCCTTATCTAAACCAGGTTAAGTGAATCTAACTTATCTTATTGCCAGGTTGTCGTTGGCAATAATAAAACAATACGTTTAGATTTTAAATAACTACAAATAGTCGTTTATAGATTAAGTACTTTAAGTTTTCATACATGTTTAAAATATTGCATATACTTTTGTTTTTGTTTTGAATATAATTTAATTTTTAGCATATAATCGCACAAAAAAGGTATTTTTATTTGTTAATATATAATATATCTAAAAATATTTTTGAAATATAAATACTAAAAACATATATAATATACATAGGGTATAAGCTCGTCTGGCTAGTCTCTAAACTCGCAATGATTAAGAACGAACATGCCATAATGGTATGACATAACACCCTCAACAAGTGAAGAAAACAAACCGTCGAGTCGAGAGGGTTCGACTAAACGGTACTCTGTGAACAACTTCACCAACATTATATGATCTCCAATAAATTTTGTGCTTAAAATTCTATTTATTTTTGTTTATATACCAAATGAAGGCCATCAATAAATATAACCAGTTTCAGAGATATACTATACAAAAAAGAACTATAAAACGATATGTATTGGTGGATCGAAAAATAACTACAATAATAACAATAAACAAAACTTGATTTGCAAATAAAATACTAGAACGTAAAATTCTCAGAAGAGAATATGCTCATGTTTCATTAAAAAAATGACTTGATTTTAATCAATATCAAGGGTATTATTAAAACATTATGGTAAACCACCTGCTATTTGGTAATATTTTTTCGCAACAACCTTATCTGTTGCAAAGAACCAAAACAAATTTCTAGACAAACATGACAAGGCACCGTCTATGGCCCAGTGATAAATATGTGAACACCTGGCGCAATCACAAAGACCGGCCGCATACGCTGTAAATGACCCAACATTTGGGCGCGAAATTGGGGAACTGAACTTCATTCAGAACGTGGCTACTGATAAGAGATAAGCGGCAACAGAAATTGGCCCAGAGTCGAAAGTGACTCAGAGCCAAATCCATGCGCAGGTGGCGAATGACTAATTTGTGCAATCTGTTTAAGGTTTTGGGCGGGTTATGCAACTTCGTACAGAGACACTTCATAAAAATTAAATATGGGCTAGCTAACAATTTGACAACGCTCCATTGGTTCCGTTCGTGAAGTCCAAAAGATAAGATATGATCAGATATATACTTATATAAATACACACAACTGTTAGTTTAGCATTTGTCATAGTAGGTACATTATTTAGCCGGCATTCATCATACGCCGTGTGCCCCCAGCATTATGGCCCATTGGTGTTTCGTTGACAAACGGCACGCCCCGTTTCACATTTGCCTTTTAATTAGAAAATGTAGCATATTGAGAGCACTGATATCAAGCTTATTTGATAAGGCAAGAGTATAAAATAAATTACATACATAAAAGAAACCAAGCGCTTAAAACTGGAACTTTCAGTGCCAATCAAATAAAGTGGAACCTTTGCGGTTAACCAAAGGGTAGTCGACCCGGCTTTAACTAGGCTATTTGGCATGAAGAACGTGTCGCTGAAATTGATCAGCATTTTCATTGGGCCAACACACGCGACTCGAGGGCAAAGTCTGCTGCGAGCATGCATAAATTATATTTAATATACAAAATTCATTGTTATTTTTTTCTTCATTTTGGCTGTGCCGCAACTTGGCAACGCAACGCGAGTCCACACTAACAAATTCTATTACGCTTAATAATAAATAATAATAAACAATAAAAAAGAGGCCAGCGCCAAGCCAACAGTTTTATTGACATTCGTTAAAGCCCCTCGCCAACCGCTGACTGCCCATTGGCCGAGTTCTCAAAACTTGCCAATTACTTGACAAAGCGCACGTCCCTATCACAAAAAAAATAAATAGAAAAAAAAAAATAATAATAATAAAAGTGATATAGGCAAAACAAAAGAAACAAACAGAAAGACCACAAACATATTTAATCGAAATATGTACACAAACCGACACTTTAGTCAAATTAATATTAACTATTTTTTTGGAAATTTTCCATACTGCTTATCGAGACAATTTTCAAAACTATAGACTGTAGACTATGTAAACATTATATGTATACATGATAAAAATATATCATGCGGAAAATATCTCCTATAAATAATGTTTTAGAAATTATAAAATCGAATTTTCTAGACATTCACTAATGGTCAATAATGTAAGAAAAAGTTCCTTATCTACCACATACAAGTTGAATTTTTTATTGTGCACAAAACCAACTTTAATTATAATTTTGCATAAGCTGATTCATTTCATGTATTTCACATTGGTGGACTACTGATAAGTAGTGAGAAAGGTTGATTACTTATGCCGGCACCCGTATTAGCCCGCTCTAAGCCCGAAACGGTATTCATTTCATATAGACAATAGAACAATAATCGGCAATTGGCAACTGGTTTCCCATCTATGCATTTAACTCACACAAATTATTTAATTACTCCGCACAGTTTGTTCCAATGCCATTAAAACATGGTTAACTTAAAGTTAAACACAAAATATACTAAACTAATTAAAGTTATCATAAAGCTCGCGTTTTACACGATGTTGAACGTTGATTTTGTGTATATGCATAATCGCATTTATTTGGTAAACTGACACTCAAGTTCCTCTCATAATTGTTTTTATTTATTTTATATATGCATTTGTTGCCGCCCAATGTGTATTCGAAGCCATAGAAACCCACACAGTCACAGTAGAATTAATAAAAATAACAAAACATATTAAGGTCTTGAATTGAGCTAGATATACGTTAATTTTTTTTTTTTCAAAATATTAAAATTATTTGAAACGCGTTAAATATAAGACATATATTTTGTATTTATAAAATGTGATTTTTTCTTATTTTGTGGCACGCAAAATTTGACTAATACAAACGGAAATTTAACAAAATTGATGATTGTGAGAAATTCAGAATATAAGATTCCTTAGTAAATATACGTTTTCGAATCGCAGGCTGGTGTATATCTATATTCATAAGTTTTTGAAGGTCAGAGTAGAAAATAAATTAATAATTCAAGTAAAATTATTAATGAATAAATATAAATATAAATACTGAAGTTAATATTGGAAATTCAAAGATTAAAAATAATAACTCTCCTTATAAATACTAAATGTCGTATTTCAAATATTTTTGCTGTTTTTCTCAGTGCTATCAATCGAATTATTAACAATCACATTAGGGTTAATAAACGGAAGGAAACATAGTTTTTTTTTGCGTAAGTCACTTAAATAGACAGTCAGGTCCTACAGGAAAATGGCCTGCTATAATTGAGTTTGCAATTCAGTTTCTTTTCGCTCTTGAACACAGTGTCACAGTCACAGAAATACATAAGTACCGCCCTTGTCAAATTTTGAAAAATTCGCTGACGTCAGCTTTTCGTATTTATCGTTAAAATGAATACATTATTCTGTTTCCGATTTTATTTAATTTCATTTTTTTCTTTACTTAATATGAAGAACTTGGCAGCATATGGTTTATAGATTTGTGAATTACTTTGTTGGAATGCAACAATTGGTTGATTGAACGCACTTGGCTTTTGATGGCAGCGCGCTCTATCGCATGGGAGAATTTTGGGAACTAACGTTAATGTATGTAACACAAATTTAGTTTCGTTTGCTGCGCGTCAATCGCGTTCTGCTGTTCACCAACCGAACGAACTCAAATGACTAACAGCCGCCGCTCAACTGGCCGACATTTACATCCACATCCAAGAGCTGACGACGCGCCGGCGACGTCGACGCTGCGCTGGAGTGGGCAGCGGGCAGCGGAGCATGGGGAGCAGCTTTTACCTCTACTCGCATTCAGTATTATTATTTTTTTTCTTCTTTTTCTATTTCACTTTTATTTGGTTTGGCTGTTGTTATTGTTGTTGTTGTCTCTAACGATATTATCTATCCAGTTCGCTCCCCCCATTCTGTTTACTATTCTCTGTTGTGCTCACCACATTCCGTAAACATTACAAAAACATGAAAGAGAACAAAAAAAAAAAACATAAAATAAAAACCTGCTTGCTGGCGCTCTAAGAAAATTGTAGTTCAAAGTCAATGCCTGAGCGGTTCCACGGTCGGCTCTCCGATTGAGTAGGCGTTGGCCCGTGGGCTAGGGGTGAGCAAAGCCGGCATTTCGTCATCGCACCGCGTAGTCAAAGCGTGTAAATATCTGCTGCAGCTGCAAATGATTAGCATTCAAGTTAACGTTAACCCAGTTTTTGGTTGGGGCTCGCAGCGCGCTTGTTGCTTTCCCATGCCAATCACATGGGGCTCTCCCCCTCACGCGGTATCGCTCTCTGCCCCTTCCTCTCTCTGTCTTTCCCTCTCTATCATCTTGCCTTTGTTTGTTGTCGCTTTATTTGTTTGTCGCTTAGTCTGTTCGATTATTGCCTTAGGATTGCACGTTCTGGCAATCTTTAAATATACCTGGGTAAAAAAAAGAAATACTAGAAACACATGCGTAGCGCGTGGTTCTTCTCTGTTGGATAGTAGAAAGAGGAAAACAAAAAACAACAACATTGGAACAGAAGCGAGCGTTAGTGTTTTATCTCTGTCAAGCGTTAAATACAATTTTTGTAAATGCTGATAAGCCCCTGCACAAATATTTGCCAGTCTACTCATATGCTCATATGTGTGTGTGTGTGTGTGTGTGTGTCTGGGCAACAGAACAACAGTTCAGAGGTTCAAGGTTCGAACACCCGGCTAGCTTTTATATAAAATTTATAATAGATAATTAAACAAACAAAAATACTATGGAAAAATGTAGGACCCCTTTTATTAAATGTATTATTGTATGAACTAACTATCCAAACATTTTCTAAACTTAAATAGCAAGAAATATATAATAAATCGATTTAATTAAAAAGAAAATATTTTCACTTCTCAAGATTAGAGAAAAGAGACGTAAAATTAGAAAAAATAAAAAATGATGTACATATTTCCATATTTTCAATTTTATGGCGAACCAATATTCGAACCAAAAAATAAATATATAGATGTGAAAATTAGGTTTAAGAACCGCAGCAAAAGTCGAGACATTATTATTAATATTATTATTATTATTATTAGTATTATTATTATTATTATTGTTATTATTATTATTATTATTATTATTATTATTATTTTTATTATTTTTATTATTATATTTTTCAAAAAATCATTGGTTCTGGTTGATTTTGTTTATGTATACATATACATATGTACATAAGTATATGTTAGAAATAATACCGCCCATATTTCCGTATTTTCTAACGCACAAAACTCATAATAAGAATCGAAAAAAAACAAACACAAAACAGAAAGATGATGTGAATTTTGCGGCCACAGCAATGTTGGACCGGTTTGGACAGCAGTGTGTGTGGGGGGAGGGCGAGTGGGGGGCGTAGACCAACGCGGCGAATGATGATGCAATGGCAACGTGCTGATAAATATAGGAATACAACTGAGCGGCAAACTATTTGCTACTCTTTTATATGTTGGCATGTGCGTGTGTGTGGGTGTGCGCCTGTGTGTGAGTGCGTGTGTGTGTGTGTGTGTGTGTGTGTGTGATATATATGTGCATATGATCATTGATTGTTTCTTTACGCTTATCAGGCAAAAAAGCAACGGTATAAAAAAAGATCTGTAGAGTTCTATCTCTGCGGAAAAAGCATGCGGTGTCGCTGACTGTTTCAAATAGTTTTTTCATGATAATGAAAACAAATATATGCATATCTACCGTAAAAATCACGTACCCTCAACGATGTCGTGCTTCTGGGAGTTGTCCATGGGCGGCGTAGTACCCCCTTGGGATGGGTCCCCGTTATTGTTGACACAGCTGGCGATAGGAGTATACTAATTGTGGGCACAATCTCTCGGAAATCAATTGATAAGATGATAAGATTTGTATTTAAACACTTATATATATTTGATTCTTTAGTGGCACTTCACTAGCTATGAGTCATGGGGTCGTGGGGTGCTTCCGATAGCAGCAACATGTGATGACATAATAATTCAAGCCAACCCCAACTGACAGACTGGACACAAATGTAGGACAGCTCCAACTGGATGAATGCCATAAAAATGCCAAATATCATTAACATACAAAATGGCTGTAAATTGAGAAAACAGCTGTGTGTGTAGGGGGTGTGTGGGTGTGCGTATAGAATTTAAATTGATGCAAGGCTGCCCAGCAACAGCGCATGCGTTCCTGTGTCCATTACAAATCCTTAGAAACCACTGGAAACTCAGACCAAGGTCAGCTGCCAAATTGAACTAGCCGATAAACCTAATGTTGGGTACGTAAATAATGCACATACTTAGCTCAAAATTGTGCTTGTAAGAGATATCTATCGCTGAATTGTAATTGTCTGCCCGGCACACAATAATCGAATATGGCCGCCAGCTCACCGGGTTTGCCCGTCAATCTGTCTGCCAGACCATCAATCAAAATACACAGCAACAAAGCCAGCAAGAACAACAACTATAACAACAGGTGCAACAACACATTTGCGAGCATTAATTTCGACTGTCCGCGCATGTTCTGAAAAGGTAAGCACTTTAATTGCGTGGGTTAGCCCGTGTCCTGGGTCCCTGACTTTGGGTTTGAGTTGTTAGTGAGTATTACATTTTTTCTAACGTTTGCTGTTATACATTTCAAAATTGTTGCATTGCGTGTTTTCGTTGTTGACTCGAATCGAATATCAAAATGACAATTAATGTGGGTTTGTTGTGGTCTACGTTTTGGGGGCAGTAGCCCAGAGATATAGCCATAGACAAGAGTCTGAAATTACCGCCGAAGGTGGGAGTGGGAAATGCTGCAATAGTAAATTCTTTAGTTTAATGAACTGCAAAGAAGCAATGAAGGTCTTTATAAAACTTCAGTTACACTGAAATTCTTTCCAGGCCCATATATAATTATAATTATTTTTCAATTCTTATTTCCTTTATTTCATATCTTAATATTTTGTTTTACAAAGTGAAAACATTGTATCTCGCAGTTGGTATACTGGATTTGGTGGATTGGTTAGTGCACAGGAAATATTCATGCTCTACGTGGTCTATGTCCAAGCTAACTGCGTTAGTCGAGTCATCTACCGTGGTGAACTTAAACTTGGGTGTTTTTTATCAAAACAACTTAGTGTGGTTGCAAACCAATTCAATAGTTTTTAATTTTACAACACTTCACAATTAATACCCTGTATATAACACATCCCAGATAAACCACTTCCTTCACTAATTTAACAAGCTGCCTGAGATCATAAATTAAGTTTTATAGTATAAATCATTTCTGCTAGTTGTGTAACAAACCACCACCACCAATTATTCCTCCCTCCTAGACTGCCCCATCCCCAACGCTCACATGATTATTCCAAATATTTTACCGATTCCCACATGCGTTGTAATTACAAGCGGCGCATGTAAATGAGCCGAGTCGAGTGGAAAAGCACACACGCTCAGCCGCAGGATTAACCCCTTTTCGCACATGTGTGGCAAGGATTTTATGCATCGCTACCACAATTTCTTGTCCCAACAGCGGGTAGTGTTACTAAAAAGTTACAAAGTGAATCCAATAAATAAGCGTCGCGCACTTTTTAATTAAACGCGCATTCAAATCCCTCACATGGAACATGTCGCCTGGGGAAATGGGTGGAGGAATAATCCGGGGGGTTTTTATGTATCGAAAACCTTGCTATGGTTGCTCTTAACCAAAAGAAGTTTACACACATCAAAGGAGATTACAGTGTGAATTTAACAAGGAATTACAAATTATCCTTATAATGACTAGCTGCTCTTCGGGCTTAAATTAAAATTACTGTTTCGGCAGGTAGACTGCAATTTCAAAGTCGTTTATAAATTGAAAACAATAATTTAATTAAATTTTTAAAAATGTTTACTGTTTTATTTAGTTGACGTTACGTTCTTTCAGCTCATGTAAAAACAAAAGCATCTTCTGTACGACAGAATTTCTTGTTGAACTGAACCAGCGACGCCGACGACGACATTGCCAGCGGAACACACTCTAGACATTCAGGTAGTTGTCTGGGAATTCGAAGGTAACATCGCGGCCGGTGAGCTTCTTGTAGACCGATGTGAAGGTGTCAACCTGCGGAAAGAAAATTAAAATGTACACAAATTAGTTAACTTTCCATTAAATGTGAAATATATATCTATATATATGGTAGATTAGATGCCATTGTCAAACGTTTCGACCTTTTGCTGCACCAGGATAAGTTGTAGCAAGGCTTGGTTGAAACAGGTTTGATTAATATGCCGCCAATGTAGGAAGTCCCGAGGCACCAGGCACAAAACGGCGCTCGGGAGGCAAATAGGCGGGGAATTAAGGCTGATAGTAAGGTAGTGTTGGCAGCGATTAGTTATGCAGATGCCTTGAGATTAGGCACAACAGTATGGAGTAAACTGACATGGAGATCGCTGTGCGTTCTGTTTGACAATCACTGAACGAGAATACGAATCCAGCAAATAACACAAGAACGGTGGGTATATCGATATGGACTGGATATCTAATGGGTTTGTGACCAGTGGAAAGTAATGTAGAAGCCGTGGAATTTATAGGCTCAACAACGTGGAGTAAACTGGTCTGGAATTTAGTGTGCGTTCTGTTTGACAATCACTGAACGTTGATACGAATCCAGCAAATAACACAAGAACGGTAATGATAAATACATGTTGATTAACTTATGGTTGTCTGTGGCCAGCGATTAGTTATGTAGTAGCCGTGGTATTTGATAGGCTCAACAATGTGGAGAAACTGGCGTGGATTTTGCTGTGCGTTCTGTTTGACAATCGCTGAACGAGAATACGAATTCAGCAAATAACACAAGAACGGTAACGTTAACAAGATGTAACCAATATATGGAGATGCGCGCCCGCAAGGATGCGTAAATGGCGCACAATAACGAGTTATTGGCACTTGCTATGTGTCCCCTTTGACAATCACGGCGCTTGGTGAACGTGCCGCAAATAACACGGGGACAGCAACGGGAGCAGAATGTAGACGACACTTACTTTGTGTTCGATGGTGGTCTGCTGGTTCTTGTCCAGGTGCACCTTGACCAGCTGAGAGCCGTCCAGCTTGACGCGGACGCGCTTGCCAACAATTTCGGCGGGGAAGACCAGATCCTCCAGAATGGCATCGTACACAGCGGTCAGGGTACGGGAGCGTGGACGCTTCTGTTTCAGTGGGTTGCGCGCCTTGCGCGTTGGCTTGGGCAGAATCTTGCGCTCGCCAATGACGACAACGTGCTTGCCAGAGAACTTCTTCTCCAGTTCGCGCACCAAAATGATTTGGATTTTCTGGAACACCTTCTGCTGTGGAATGGGCACGTAGATGATGACGGCCTGTGCACACAAAGATATGGATTAAAATTTGAGCCAGACAGGAATTGGGAACGGGATATAACAACTCACCTTCTTGCTGCCGAACTCAATCTCGCGTGCACGAGTAATGTGCAAATCGCGCAAGTAGGGCTTCAGGTCGCTGTTTGCCTCCAGCTCAACGAGCGCCTGGGCAATCGACTTTTCGAAATCATCGGGGTTCGCACCACCGGGCTTGATAATCTTGGAGCCGATAGCCATCTGTAAATTGATTGGAAGGATGTTTAAAGATGTGTTGCAAAACAAAAAAAAAACAAGGCACAAGAGCAAAGCCGCCGCCGCCAAGTCAATTTTTCATTAAACTCAGTCGTTTTAACCTTTTCTAATCACTGAGCATCGACTTTATTTCAATGGTTTTCACGCGGCATTTAGCCCAAATTTCTTTGGCAGTATTTAGTTAAATTATTTTGCCATTCATTTTTGACTTTGCGTTGCATGTTGCGCCGGTTTTTGGGCTTTTTCAACTCGTTTACAGAAAATGTACACCAACCTTTGTCGACTATTTTGACAGGAAAGGAAGTCAACGGAGTGACACTGAACTGTGCAAACGTCAACGACATGCAGGGTTGCTTTCGACGTGAAGTTAGCGGTGGCTGTTTGTTGTACTGAGGAAGCCGTTGGATGGCGCCAGTGTTCTGCTTAGCGTGAATATTCAAATTTTAATAATGTGATTTTATAAAAAGGAAAAAGCCCTAAAACATAAAAACAAAGCTACCTTGTATATTTTATACATCAAGCAGTTTTAATAAATATTACATCTATTGAAAATACAAATTGCATATGCTCAACCCATTCAAATTGGGTAAAAAGCTTACAATAGTTTTACGTAAATCTATGTAACAGGTAGAAGGAAGTATCTCCGACCTCACAAGTACTTATATTCTTAATCATTATTCTTGAGTTGAGCCGATTTAGCCATGTACATGTCTGTTTTACAAGCAGTGAAAGCGCAATGTACTAAGAAACTAAGAAAATTTGTCAAGCAGTGCACGCTCAAGCAGTGCATGCACGTGCACACATGCATAAGTGTGTATCGGTTAATATGTGTGTAACGGCAGATCGCGCCACATTTTAGGGTATCCCTGAATGAGATACTTCCGACTTGAGGAGTCTTATTAGTCTTATTTGTTTTTGTTGGCACTGTGAAAACAGTTTATCTTTTTTTTTATTTTTTTAACTTGAGGGAACAATTTAAAAAAGTTATTGTAATCAATAGATTATAAGAATACTTAATATAGGTGCAATTCCGTTTATAATAAAACACAAAACCAACAATCATAGATCAATTTGAGAATGGTTGTTGGAATACGATGTACAATTCTCAATTGGTTTAAACGAAGAAGCTGTAAATTATTATTTTAAGACAAGGAAGTGATCTTTAAAATTACAAGAACACAAAATATATACAATTAAGTGGTCAATCAGTCAAGCCAAACCATAAAATGTTCGATTTTGTTACAGTTTAATATTTATTAACTATTTTGCTTCCTTTTTATAAATTAATTCAGTGGTATATACAAATAAATAAATAATACGCATTTTTTAGTTCTTAGTTCTTAGCCCCTGGCAGTGGCGGCCACATTGGCGGCCTGCTGGGCAATTCCCAATCCTTGGATGGTGGCATCCCGGGTGTGCTGACCCACGCGTTCCTATGTAATTAAATCGCTCATTAGGAAAAGTATTTATTATTAAAATTTTTAA